>PVLC010026939.1:0-22282 GCA_004027655.1 Graphiurus murinus
ATGAATGGATTACAAAACTATGGGATATGTACACAATGGAATTTTACTCAGCCATAAAGAAGAATAAAATCATGTTCTTTGCAGGGAAATGGATGCAACTGGAAAACATTATGTTAAGTGAGATTAGTCAGTCACAAAGGGTTAAGAAGCATATGTTCTCCCTAATATGTGGATGTTAGGGAGAAGATGGGGCATAGGACGGTCTCTAGATGAAAAAGAGAGATCCTCGATAAGCAAAGAAGTTGATTTAATTGTAGTGGATGCATGGGGCAGAGGGACACCCTAAAGCACATGATGTACCTACACAATCATATCAAGGTCACTAACTGAAGTGAACCTTAGGGGGAGGGAGGGGGAGGGAATGGGGAGGGAATAGGGGAAGGGGTCAAATGAGAATTGTGTGCAAATATGTTGTTAACAATTTGTACTTAACAAAGATGTATGCTATATTGCACGAATTACTACAATAAAAATTTAAAAAAAAACATAAAAAAAACCAGAATGATAATCAGCTTAAAAAGGAATGAATTACTGATATATACTACAAAGTAGATAAACCTTGTAAGCATTATGCTATGTGAAAGAAGGAAAAGACAAAAGGAAAGGTCACATAATATATAGTTCCATTTATATGAAATAATTAGTACAGGTAAACATAGATAGTTAGTAAGCAGATTGGTCGTTTCCAGGCACTAGAGCAAAGGGAAATGAGTTTGTCCACTTCATGAGTACAGAGGTATTTTTGGGGGAATGAATATGTCTTAGAGCTGGAGGAAAGTGGGTGGTGGTGGCTCAACATAAATGTATTAAATGTAATGAATTATGCACTTTAAAGTAAATGCGATAATTTCTGTAATGAGTTGTAACTCATATAACATAAACTAAACTTTTCTCTGTGTAGTTCTAGGGATTGAACCTAGGGCCTTGAACACACTAGGCAGGTGTTCTACTCCTGAGCTGTATCCACAGTCCTTGAATCATACTTTAAAATGATTCATTTTACATAAATGAGTCCCCCCCCACCCTCCAATAAGAAAATGCATGAAGAATTCACTGTCTCCCAGTTAACTTAAAAAAGCAATGAGACGAAACTGAAGACTGTATTACTGACTGAACAATTAGGAGAAAGACACCACACAGCAATTGAACACAGAGATTTAATATAAAGAATTATTAATTATGGTGGATTACCTACTAATGAAAGAAGAAAACTCTGAAGAATACAGGAAGAACAGAAATAGGGAAGACTTTGATAGCTGGGGCAAAGCACCCAGGGAAAGAACAATTATGGAAGAACATGTCTCCCTGGGTTGAGACTCAGACCTTGTTGGAGAGGTATGGCAGTAGCCCATAGGATGGTGGAGGCCTTTGCATCCTCTGCAAGCTTGGTGCACCGGGAAGCTCCCTGCCCGGGCTGTGTGCTCACTTGCTCACTTGCTCTCTCGGAAGCTATATTCTTGAGAAGATGCCTGTGGAGAAGTCCTGCTGGCTGCTGCTCACCACTGGAGTTCACCGAGAAAGACACCATGAAACCAGGAAGAGAAGTTGCTTCCTTCTGCTGGGTCCCCTGCACGTGACATCAACAAAGCTCAATACTGTGCCAGCTGGCAAAAAAGAAATGTTCACAAGGTTGATCTCCATTATTTCATAGCAGGACAAAAATGAGCAATTTCACCTGAGAGACAGACAATGAATAACTGGCATGAAATTACTCTAATAAAGTGAATTTAGCTAAGGTAAGTTATATAAAAATCTCTAGCTATGCTGAGAGCCTCCAATATTTATTCATGTGATTACTTAGTTGTCATCTTAGTTTCTGATATTACTTCCAATTATCTGGGAGCTAGGAAGTTATATTCCTTAGAAGAAAAAAAGTGTTAGTTACTTTAAAAAATTAACTATACCATTCAAGTGAAGATATTCAATTAAAATGTAATAATGAATTTAGAAATATATTATTAATAAGACATGCTTATTAATAATGAAAGGCAAAATCTTCTATTCAGACTCTCAGATGCTAATTAATGTTTTCAAGTAAATCTTATACAAAGTACCTGTGAAAGTAATAACAGGATGGCAGTTGTACTGCCAAATACAATAAAATAAATATTTGGAAATCATTAAAATAAAAGCAGCCAGATTCTGATCAAGTTGAATCACTGTCACATCAACTACTGCAACAGGTAACGGATGACACATTATAGCATCCCTGTTATAAAAGATTACTTTTTCCTAACATTTTCTTAGAGTAAGGTGTAATGTTTTAGGAATATGTTATTACAATAGAGCATTGTGTAAAGGTTACTATTTTATGGGATAAAAATTCCTGTCTCAACTCTGACATTTGTTTATGAAAAATGGGCTTCACTTCAACATTTCTATCTCAGCAGGAGACCATTATCTTGCGACAGCACTTCATGGCACTGACATTATCTGTTAATTATCTTTGCACCACTGATTTTGAGCCTGGTGTGCTGCATGTGTTGGCTCTTACCAGTTGTATGACTGCTTTGTCTTTCCTCACTGATGAGTCTGGGAAAGATACGAACCTTAATTAAAAGTGAAACCTAGGCAAAGGTTATACTTTCACAAAGATTTCTGGAGACACTGTGATCACACGGAGTGATTAAAAATAATCTTCAGGGACCTGAAATTGCCTCCGATGTGCACTGCGTGTGTTGTACTCTATGGTTCCTCTTTCCTCAACACACACATTCTTTGCAAATGACCTCGAGGTGGATTCCATATCATTTTTACCCATACCTCTCCCACTTCAGGAATGACCTCTACAGACATTTAATAAGCATTTATTCTGTAAAGGTGTAGTCAATCATTTGGGGAACAATAGTAGAAGTAAGCAGGAAACCACATCAAACATAGAAAAAATGAATAGAAAATTCCTTTCCCAGAGGAAATAATAGCCTCATAGAAGAGATACATCTTTTCCAAACTATGTAAATAGAACATACATTGGTCTTGCTTCAGCAGTCTGTGCTTTAAAACTGCTGCCTTTGCCTTTTTACAGAGAGATTTCATAAAGCTCCTCAACATGTTAGTTCAGATCTTTGGCTCTCTATATACGGGAGGATATCCTGCCTCTTTTCACCTGTCACTCTCCCAAGTGCAATATAGTCTGTGCTCTGATCCAACCAATCATAGATGGAAAATGATAGAAAAAAATTTTTCATCTGTACTGAGCACAGAGACTTTTTTCCTTGTCATTATTTCTTTATTTTTATTTATTTATTTGGTACTGGAGAGTGAACTCAGGGACATTTTACCTCTGACATACATCCCAAGCCCTATTTGATTTTTAATTTTGAAACAGAGTATCACTAAGTTGCTGAGGGCCTCCCTAAATTGCTGAGGCTGGTCTCCAACCTGTAATCCTCCTGTCTCAGCCTTCCAAATATTAGGATTACAGATTTGCATAACCATACTCAGCTCCTTGTCATTACTTCTTAAACAACACAGTATAACAGCTATTTCCATATCATTTACATTGTATTATGTATTAAAATAATCTATCAGTGAATTAAGATATACTGGAGGATGTGTATAAATTATACACAAATATATATATAATTTTATAATTTTATATAAGAGGCTTGAACATCCACAGATTTTGGTCTTCTGGGGATTAGGGGTCCTGTAGCCCAGCCTCCACATATACCAAGGGACCACTGTATATGGTACTCTGCTGCTAAATTCCCTTCTTAACCACTGCCTTTTCCAATCCTCTCTGCCAGAGGTCATCATTCTTGTGCTCCAGGTCTCAACTAAAGGACAGGAAACACGGTTTGGAGCCCCTGTCTCACACTTGCCAGTATCTTGACTGACATGGAATCTTGCCCTTATCTTCACATGACTGCCTCTTGGAATTCTGTCTTGTCTCAGTCTGGATGCCCCTTCCTAAAAGTTGAAGTTCCCAAACTTCTTATCTTAATGTAACTTTCTTCCTCAACTCCTAAATTTCAAACCTCCTCAATCTCAATTTTTTCTTTACATAATTTTATTAGTGCATTGCAGTTAGACATCATAGTGAGATTCAATGTGATACATACATACATGCACACAGCTTTTGGTGTTTTCCTTCCACATCCCGCCAACTCACTCCTGTCTCTCCCTATACATGAATGTTTCTTATAACATTTATGACTCTGAAATTATAATGTCTTTTAAATTATTTGCCGATTAATATCTAGTTCCCTCTGTTATAATATCAATACTACAAAGGCAGTAACTTTTTATTAACCTTTATTGCTCTATATCCACCATGTAGAACCATGTCTTACACATAAAAACAAAAACGAAAACAAACAAAAAAAGTAAGAAAAAAAACAACAAATCTATGAATGAATAAGCTTGAGCCTTACCAAGTCCTTTTGAGGGAAATGCTTCAGATTTGGGCAGGTATATCTCTAAGGCATTACTCTATTCCTTAAGTCAGAGTCCTTTCCTTTCCTGATTGAAGATCTTCAGAGTTGGAAATTTTTCTAATCACAGTGACCAGGGCCTTTGTCTCCTCATGATAGTCACATGTATAGTACTTAATTTATGCAGTTATACAAACTTCTCACTGTAGCACCTTTGAGACTCAGAATACTACTGCCTAGCTGTACACTCTGAAGAAAAGTTTGATTATCCAGTTATGCTTTGGAAAAAATAGGATGAAAGCTGTTGGAGATCTACAGAAGGCAAAGAGAGAGTTATAGTTAGGTATAAAATATCTCCCAAAGAGCTCATTCACTTATTAATATTCAGGGATGATAAAATTGAGTCTTGAGGGTTGCAATCCCAGAAGTAGATAAATCCATTGTAATGGATTTACTTAGGTGGTACCTGGTAGGTTGGTGGAGTGTGGCAGGAGGAGGTGGTTCCTGGGAGTGCAGCCTTGTAGATTATAAACATGCCCCCTCTCTTTGCTCTCTTGCTTCTGGGCTCCATGATGCAGCCCTGTGCTCCCCCCCTCTCCACTTCCTGTCACCATTCCCTGAGATCTGCGGTCCCCACCTCACACAGACTGAACTTGAAACGATAAGAAAATAAATCTTTCCTCTAAGTTACATGGCCAATCTTTTAGATTAGAGCTGCAAGAATGCTGACCGATACAGACTGCGTTAGATATATATGTACTTACAGAAAAAGTTGACTGTGTGGTAGAATGTATTAATTTTTTAATGCGCTTTTGTTGGTGCATTATTGTCTCACATCATAATGTATAACATGTTGACATTGACATACATGCACACAGCACTTGGTGCCCCCCACTTCCCATTTCCCCCTCCCATACAGATTACTGAGACTGACATTGGAATTTTCACATATATACATGCCGTCAATGTTAGTATTTTCAATAATGAACCTCAGTCTTTCCCTCCCCTTCCCTAGACCACATCCCTTGCTCCACTGAGGTTTCTCCTGTGTTATCTGGAGTCCCTCTGGTATCCTAGTTACTCCCTAGCTTGTGCATATTAAATAAAACATATGTTCCTTCACTTTTTGACTGGCTAATTTCACTTAATATTATGTTTTCTAGGTCCTTCCATTTTCTCACAAGTGTCCTTATTTTATTCTTCTTTATTATTGCTGAGTAGAATTCCATTTTGTGTATTTCCCATAGTTTTGTGATTCATTCATTGGTTGATGGACACCTGGGTTGGTTCCATAATTTGGCTATTGTGAATTGTGCTGCTATGAACATGGGTATGCATAGATTACTATAGTTATTTGGTTTCAACCTCTTCGGAAAGATGCCCAGGAGTGGTATAGCTGGATCATATGGTGGATACATTCCCAGTTTTCTGAAGAATCTACACATTGATCTCCATAGTGACTATACTACTTTGCAATCCCACCAACAGTGTAGAAAAGTTTCTATTTCCCCACATCCTCATCAGCATTTATTGTTATTTGACTTCTTGATGACTGCTATTCTGACTAGGGTTAGATGGAATCTCAGTATAGTTTTGATTTGCAATTCCCTGACTGGTAACAATGTTGAGCAATTTTTTCATGTATTTATTTCCCATTTGTATTTCTTCTTTTGTGAAGTGTTTATTTAGTTCAATTGTCCATTTCTTAATTGGGTTATTCCTTTTTTAGTGTTAAGTCTTCTAAGTACTTTGTATATTCTAGATATTAGTCCTCTATCAGAGGAATAGCTGGCAAAGATCTTTTCCCGTTCTGTAAGTTCACTCTTTAGAATTTTGATGGTTTCCTTTGATGACCAGAGACTTTTCAGTTTAATGCCATCTGTCATCCCATTTATTAATTTTTATTTTAATTTCCTGAGTTTTGGGGGTTTTATTGAGGTAGTATCTACCTGTGCCTATATGTTGGAGTATTGGACCTATACCCTCCTCTATTTAATGTACTAAAAATATTCAATAATTGACTTCTGCATCAAATATATATTTATTCTATTCACATATTTCCCCCCAGAATAGGTCCTCAATAAGTACTTTGGATATGCTTACACACACAGGTCAGTAGAGATTCATGATTTAAAAACAATTTTTTAGCTGGATGTGATGGTGCATTCCTATAATCCTAGTCCTTGGAAGGCTGAGGCAAGAGAATCACAAGTTTGAAGACAACATTGATAACATAGTGAGATTCTCAGCAACCTACCAAGATCTTGTTTCAAAAACCAAAATAAAAAAGGATTTGGGGTATAACTTGGAGGTAGGATGACCCTGGGAGCAATCCCCAGTACCATAAAAATTTTAAAAATTAAAAAATAAAATAAAAAGTAAAACCAAATTCTTAGCAAGCTAGAAATAGAAATGAACTTTCATGGAAAACATGAAAATATATTTAAAATTTGGAACAAGATGAGAAAGTCTGCTTTCACCACTTTCATTTACCTTTGGAGTACAGGCACTATACAATACCACAAGATAGGAAAATAAAAGCAGGAGATATACAGATTGAAAAGAAAATGAAAAATTTATTATTTGCATACAATATGATTATCTCAAAGAAAACCCACAAAAGACTAACAAGCTATTAAAATTAATTAAAAATTCATGAAAGTTACTGTTTCTAAGATGAAAGTCAACATATATTGAATGGCTAAAGTTATGGAGCCTGTCTTCTTTGGTTTAAATTCCACTTTTACCATGTATGTTTTAAGGCTTTGGGTAAATTGTTTAATCTCTGCATGGTAGTTTGTAATTTTAAAAAGGGTTGGTAGTAATGACATATATCTCACTAAGTTATTGTTGGACTTAAATGATTTAGGGTGCTTAGAATAGTATATGACACATAATGCATATTATATAAAGGTTACCATTTTTATTATTGTAAAAGCAACGTAGTTGATCATGATGACTTACACCTGTAATCCCAGGACTGGAGAGGCTGAGACAGGAGGACTACATGTTTGAGGACAGCCTCAGCAACATTGCAAAACTCTCGACAACCTACCAAGACCCTATTTCCAAACAAACAATTAAAAAAGAAAGGGGCTGGGGGTGTAACTTGGAGATAGAATGCTCCTGGATTCAATCCCTAGTATAAAAAAAGTAAAAATCTGTAGAATGACTATATAAAGTTAATAAAAAGCAAATTTGTAAAAAAAAAATGTACCATTAATAACAACATGAAAATTCTAAGATATTTAGGAATAAGTCTACCAAATGTATAACCCTGTTATTAAATACTTGCAAAATTTTGTTGGAAGATAATTGAAAGACCTAATTAAATATTGAAATTTGTTTGTTGGATAGAAGACCATTACTATATAAAATTTACCTAAATGAAGCTAAAAATTTAATAATTTTTAATTAATATTCAATTTGTCTCTAGAATTTACATATGAAGGAAAACATGTGCGCCTTCATTTTTTGTGACTGATTTATTTTAGCATAATATTCTCCAGTTTTATTTTCCTTTCAAATGGTATAATTCTAGTCTTCTTTATAGCTGAGTAGAATTCCATTATGTGTATGTCCATAATTTGGTACTCCATCCATCTGTTGTTGGACACATTGGCTGGTTTCATAACTTGGCTATTGTGAATTGTTCTGCTATAAACATATAATTGCAGTGTGTGTGTGTAGACAAATTACAATGATGAACCACTAGATGATTCCAATGACAGAATAAAAACAAAATAGGCAAATGGGGGAAAGATTTTTTTAATGGATTAAATATTTAACTTCACTGAAGAGGGAAAATGTCATTAATAAATAAACTATACCATTAATATATGTGATATTATTAGTTCAAGAATATGACATACAATATGATATCCTATATATAAAACAAAACAACCAAACATTGCAATGAATGCCTTCAGTATTTTTGTATTTGCAGTATAATCACAAAGGAATATAAGGTTATAAGAAAAATGTGGAAGTGACATACATGCAGAGAAGGAGACAGATGCAATCAACAAATAGATCATACTTTATATGTGTTGTATGTTAAGATAATGAGTTTATAATTAACATTTGTAACATTATTCATCATATTCCTTTGTTTATCTTAAATACTATAAATTTTTTTCTTTCTAAACAAAACTATCCACTTAAAATTAGTTAAAATAGTACATTTTGTTATATATGTTTTACAATTAAAAAATCCAAAGCTACTGAATTCTAGTGAACTTGTTTCTTAGTGAAAAACTGCAAAAGGTACCATACCCCAAAGGATATGACTACACTTTGATTTATATATCTGTATCTTAGCCAGACAGGTATAATTTTTTAAACAAAACAAATGTTTAAATATAAGCCCATATCCTCAAATAAATTTAGTTATTTTTTTTTGTAGATTACAGAATCATTAGGAAATGGATTCATACCTGTGCCAAAATGCCTGTCCACTTAATGGGTTTATTAGCAGTTCTAGCCAAGATGAAGCATGTGTTGGTATCTTATCAACACTGAGTATTGCACATTAATATCAGATTCATCTCTGCTTTAAATAGGTTGCTTCAAATTATCTAAATAACTGACATTTCCTTAAATCATTTTTTTCTTTTGGTGTTGGAGACTGAATAAAGAGGCAATTTACCTCTGAGATACACACCCAGCCCTTTTTCATTTTTGTTTTTAAACAGGGTCTCCCAAGGTTGTTGAGAATCTCATTATGTTGCTGAGGTGTCTATGAATCTTCAATCTTCCTATCTCAGCCTCCCAAGTACTGGAATTATAGGCATATGCCACCAAATCCAGTTTCCTTTAATCTTAGGTGATTGTAGAGGATATATTTTTTCCACAGTTCATCTATGATAAACCTGTGAATATAGTATATAGTTTGTTATATATATTGACTTTTTAAAATTAGTGAATTGTAATTGTAATTGTAATCATACATCTTAATGAGGTACAAGCTGGTAGAGGCATACATGCACACAACACTCATTTAACCTTCCACAAATTCCCATTCCATTTCCTCCTCCCTCCCTCCTTCTCATGTTTGGCTTAGTGAATGATTTTGATATGTTTGTGAATGTACATCATGTGCATTAGGGTGTTTCCTTCTCCCCCCTCCCCATCACCTTCAGTTATGTCACCTTCTTTGCTCATCTAAGGTTTCTCCTTCATCTAGAGTCCCTCTTATGAACCACTTTCTCCCTAGCTTTTGCATATTAGAGAGAGCATCCAATCTTTTACTTTTTGTGACTGACTAATCTTAACAGAATGTTTTCCAGTTTCGTCCATTTCCCTGAAAATGACATGATTTTGTTCTTCTTTATGGCTGAGTAAAATTCCATTGTGTACATATCCCATAGTTTTGTAATCCATTCATCTGTTAATTGACATCTTGGCTGATTCCATAGTTTGTTTGGCAATTGTGAATCGTGGGGCTATAAACATAGATACACATGCATTAGTCTGGTAGTTTGGTTTCCACTCTTTTGGGTAGATACCCAGAAGTGGTATTGCTGGATCATATGGTAGGTTTATTCCCAATAGTCTGAAGATCCTCCATACTGTTTTACAAAGTGGTTGCACTAATCTGCAATCTTACCAACAATGTATTAGAATTCCCACTACTCCACACCCTTGCCAGCATTTGTTGTTTGTATTTTTAATGACTGCCATTCTCATTGGGCTTAAGTGAAATCTCAAGGCAGTTTTGATTTTTTTCATCTCTCTGATTGCTAATGATGTTGAACATTTCCTTATACATATATTGACCATTTGTATTTCTTTGGTTGTGAAGTGTTTATTTAGTTCACTTGCCCATTTTTTGATTGGGTTATTATTATTTTTTTTGTAGCAGTGAGTCTTTTGAGTTCTCTGTATATTATAGATACTAGTCCCCTATCAAAGGAGTAGTTGGCAAAAATTTTCTCCCATTCTGTGGGCTCTCTGTTGAGGTTCTTGATAATTTTCTTTCCTGCACAGAATCTCATGTATTGATCTTCCTTTGAGTTGCTTGTGCCTTTGGGGTCTTGTTGAGAAAGTTTTTACCTGTGCCTATGTGTTGAAGTGTTGGTCCTGTGCCCTCTTCAAGTAGCTGCAAGGTCTCTGGCCTGACTTCCAGCTATTTGATCCACCTTGAGTTGACTCTTGTGCAGGGTGAGAAAGGGGAGTTTATTTCCATTTTTCTGCATATTGTTAACCAGTTTTGCAAGCATCATTTGTTGAAGAGGCTATTTTTCCCAGTGTATGTTTTTGGCTTATTTGCCAAAAATTTATTGGCTGTAAGCGTGCAGATTTCTTTGTGAGTCTTCTATTTTGCTTCATTGGTCTATGTGTCTGTTTTTGTGCCAATACCACGCTATTTTTAATATTCTGGCTTTGTAGTATAGTTTGAAGTCAGATATTGTGATGCCTCCTGCTTTTTTCTTATTGCTGAGACCTATTTTGGATATTCTGGGGTTTTTTTTTGTTTGTTTGTATGTTTTCTTTTGTCGGTTTGTTTTGTTCTAAATGAACTTAAGGACTGATTTTTCTATGTCTGTGAAGAATGACCTTGGTAATTTAATGAGTATTACATTGAATCTATAGATCACTTTTGGAAGAATGGCCATTTGATAATATTTGTTCTGCCTGTCCCAGAGCATGGAAGATATTTTCATCTTCTAAGGTCTTTATTTATTTTTCATTGTTTTATAATTTTACTTGTAGAGGTCTTTTACCTCCTTGGTTAGGTTTATTCCTAGGTATTTTATTTTGGTGGGGATATCATGATCGGAAGTGTTTTCTGGATTTCTTTTTCAGTGGATTTATGGTTGACATACAGGAAAGCTTCTGATTTTTTTAAGATTCATTTTGTATCCAGACACTTTGCTGAATTTGTTGTCTTCTTTGACCCATTCTTTGTTCCACAGTGTGGTGTTCAGTCTCCATGTGTTTATGTGGTTACTCTGGTTCTTCTTATAGTTGATTTGTAGTTTAATTCCATTGTTGTCTGAAAAGACACAGGGGATTATGTCACATTTTTTGAATTTGCTAGTGTTCACTTTGTGGCTCAGATTTGGTCTATTTTGCAGAAGATTCCATGAGCAGTGAGAAAAATGTAAATTCAGCTGTAGTTTAGTGAAATATTCTGTATGGAATCTTCAGGGACACCTTGAAGACAGTATTAAGAAGAAAACTCATAGCACTGAGTGTCCACATAAGAAGAAAAGAAAATCAATCAATAAATAACCTAATGACACATTTCAAAGCTCTTGAAAAAGAGGAACAGTGTAACCCCAAAGCCAGTAGAAGACAGGAAATTATGAAAATTAGAGTAGCAATCAATGAAATAAAAAATAAAAAAATACAGAAAATAAAGATTCCATATGTTGTGTGCTTATTTTCCTTTGTTTCTAAGAATTTCATAATTTCTCCCCTTACTTCTGTACATGTTTAATAGTTCCATTTGGTTTATTGTGTTCTTTAGGTCTGAGACATCTTTACTGATGTTTTGTCTAGAATAGAAGTCTAGTGGTGTGAGAGGATTGATGAAGTCTCTGAGTATTATTGTATTAGGATCTCTGTGTGACTTAATGTCACGGAGAGTTTGTTTTATGAAAGTGGCTGCACCTATGTTTGAGGTATAAATGTTGACTATCATTATTTCCTCTTGCTGAATTGTTCCATTCACCAGTAAAAAATGACCTGCTTTGTCTCTTCTGGTTGTTAGAAACCTAAGTCTAGACCCTAGGTATTCTCATCATTACTGAGGACTACCTGCTTCTGGGCTTTCTCAGAAGACAATGTTAAGGATTACTTTTGTGTATAGATGCACACACATTAACATATTTCCCTAACCCAAGGGTAGAGCTGTCCTTGAATCCCTCTCTTATTTGTAGCAGTTATCTTCTGGTGTCCCCTGTCTATAACCCTCTAATGTTCATGCATTCTCCTCCTTATTATAATTGAATTTCACCAGTGTCCCTGGTTATATCCTTCTTCTTTGTATAGTAAATGTTCTTTGTTTCCATAGGGGAGAAGGATCAGGGTAGATTTTAGTGTCCACTCCCTCTCCTGGAGTCAGCACCACCAGGAAGCTTTGTCTGGTTTCTTCCTGGCTCTCCATGTGGTGGAGTTCCTGAAGGAAAACCTTAAGAGTATTAGAACCCATGTATGTCTGCAGCCCTAGCAGCTTGTCATGTGTACACAGCCCTAAAGCCTTACATTTGAACTTTAAGCATTTCATCTGATTTCCAGTTTGATGATCTTACCAAATTATGCTATTTGGTGGCATCTGCCTAGGCAGGCAAATGCTTTAGGTTTGTCTCCCAGCAGGTTCCTGTCCTTCTAAATTGCATGATGGTAATTTTCTGTGCAATTTCCACTTTCTGATAGGTCTAAGAAAAAGTATTGATTTTTAGTTTTTACGGATTTCTTTTGTTCGGAAGGAAGGGGTGACCCTTTTCTTGGCCTTATGTACATCCAAGACACAAGCAGGAGTCCAAGTAACAAATTTTAACATTTAGTTATAGAAAGTCACATGGTTCTTTTTAGAGCTTCTGCTTCTGTATTAAATTTTCCATCTCTCCAATATTTAGTATATTTTTGCCTCTATTTAAAAATAAATTTGGAGCAAATATTTAAAAGCCCATGTCTGCTAATATACCTTATAAATCATTGATGTATCTGATTCTACTTTTTGTTTTTATTCTTAGCTATAGGACATATTTTGCTGTTCTTTCACTTGCTAATAATTTCACATATTGATAACTTATTTCAAATATTTATTTATAAGAACCATAGAGTCAAGAAAACATATTTCCACTCAGGATGCAGCCCTTTGTTGTTGTTTGTTTTTTGGCACTGGAGATTGAAGCCAGGGCCATTTTACCTCCAAGCTAATTTATCAGCTAACTTAAATAAAATTAAAGTTTGAAACAAGGAATATCTCACTAAGTTGCTGAAGGTCTCACTGTGTTGTTGAGGCTGGCCTGAAACCTATGATTCTTCTGTCTCAGCCTCCCAAGTACTGAGATTATAGGTGTGCACTACCATGTCTAGCTACAGCCTTCTTTTTGTTAAACAACTAGAATGGGAACAAAATGATCCAATTGGGGGTTGAGCTGAGTCATTGCTATGTAACAGATTTAATTAGTTCATTTTTAGTTTCAAATATCTTCAGGATGAAATCTGCCTTATGTATATTAAGGTTTCCTTTTTCTAGCAGTCTTGTAAACACAGAGTATAGAGATCAATCTACTTTACAGCCAAGCACCACTAAACCTTCTATGCTGTCACATTCTTGACAAAAGTAGTATAGAGAAGAATCAGTGGGATGGTGGAACAAATTCCCCCATTTTTACAAATTCCAGTCCATCCCACCAATTCACACTGCCCTTAAAAACTCTGCTAATTATTTCTTAATTCATCACTTGGTTTCTAGGATGACCAATCCTCTGCTCTACACAATGGTGAAATGTTCCCAGAAAAGGCTGTGGCTGTTCAATTTTAGTCACTTAGAATGAGCTTTTCTCTCTTTGTAATGCAGTTTCTTTAGACTTTGATGATGTAGTATGTCTTTTCTAAAGAAAATGTAATTTCTTTTTCATTGCTAAAGTGGGAACAATGTCTGTCATAGCCTACATTTTACCAAAGGTACACCTTTTCTATCTATGGATTACTTCTTTATTTTTTTCATTTGAACTGATTAATTTTTCCTTATTTTTATTCTTTAACAAATGTTGAAGTTATATATTTGTTTTTATTCTTTTATTCATATCTGTAGCAGCTAAATATACTAGTTACAGGTTGAACTTCTTTCTTTAACCTCTTCTAAGAGGATAAAGTTAATTATTCCATTAAATCATTTCAAATGTTATGTTGTTAATATTCATCTTAGATATTTTAATTCCACAAAAGTTACTGTGTTATATAATCAGAATACATTTAGATTTACATAAAAATGTATATATTATATATATAGTGTGATAAACATGTATATATCACATATATATGTATAGTGTGGTAAGCACTATATATCATATATGCATATAAATAGATATATATTATATAATTGCTTTATAAATTCTATTCCTTCTTTATAGCTTCGACTCTCCTTCTCTTAGTCTTTTCTGCCTGAAGTACACTCTTTTAGAATTTTTTTGGTAGAAAATTGCCATGCTGTTAAACTCTCATGAATTTTTATTGGCATAATCAACATATTGTGAAATGGATCGTTTTTAGACAGTTAAAATTCAACATTTTTAGTATAGTTCTGTGAGTGTTTATAAACATAGGCTGTTATGTTATGATCACCAATATCAACATATGGAACAGTCCATTACCCCAGAGAATTCTCTCCTGCCACTCTGTAGTCAGCTCCTCCCTCCTGCCCATCTCCCGCCCTCTGCTCATCTATCTTACCATTCCTGGAAGGACAGTACACAGGTTCTAGAGTCTGGCTTCCTTTGCTCACGATAATCTATTCATGGTCTGTACATCATTGTGTATAGCCCCTTCCTCTCCACTGCTGAGTAGTGTTGCTCTGAATAGGGAAACACCATTTGTTTATCCATTCACTTGAATGAAGGACATTGGGTTGTTTACCATTTGTGGCGATTATGCCTATAACAGTTGTTAACTTTCATAAACAGGTTTTATGTGAACATAAATTTAATTTCATGGGTAAAGATCTCAAAGTGGACTGACTAAGTCATATTGTAAGAATATGCTTACCCTTATAGGAAATTACCAAACTGCATTCCATTTGACTGTAGCATTTTGTTTTCATTTATAATATCTGAAAGTTCCAGCCATTCGGAATAATGACTAATGATATTCAGCATACTGAATTGATATGTGTTCAACATATATGTTTATGTATATCTGTATATAATCTTTCATTGTATATTAATCAAACTCCTTTCAAAATTGTGTTATTTTCTTTATAGGTTTTTTTTTTTTTTGGTACTGACAGTTGAACCCCAGGAGCATTTTACCTCCAACCCTTTTTATTTTTATTTTCAAACAGGATCTCATTAAGTTGCTGAGGGTCTTCCTAAGTTACTGAGGCTGGCATCTAACCTTTAGTCCTGCAGTCTCCCAAGTACTGAGATTACAGGCATGTGTCACTGTACCTGGCTTTGTTTTCTTAATACTGAATTTTGGGTTATTTATTCTGGACAAGTCTTTTATCAGAAATATTTTATAAAGTATTTTCTCCCAGTCAGTAGTTGAGCCTTTTATTTTCTTTATAGTATCTTTCAAAGAGCAAAAAATTTAATATTTGATGAAGTTCAATGGATTTTAAAAATGGATTATGCTTTTAATGTCATAATTAAGAAACTTTTGCCTTACCCAAGTCTGGAAAAATGTCTTTCATGTTTTCTTCCTGATGATTTCTAGTTTTAAGTTTACATTTTTGTCTGTCTGTGATTCAATTTGAGTTAATTTCTTTAAAAAAAAGTAAGAGAAATGTATTTGTTCTGGTAATTAAAATGTCTAGGTGTGAATTTGACTTTAAATGTGATTTGATTTGGGAGTTTAAATTATGGTATTCAGATCTTCAATTATTTTTAAATTTTACTAATTTAATTGTATTGTGGTAAGAATTTTAACAAGATTTATTCTCTTAAACTTATAGTTTTTTTTCTGCCATTTCTCATTTCATGGCATTTTGAGAAAATATATTTTGTATGACTTCGATTTTCTTAAGTTTGTTAAAGTTTGTTTTGTGAACTAACCTGTGATCTATCCTGAAGAACACTGCAAGTGAACTTGAATGAAATGTATATTATGTTGCATCAAGTGGAGCTCTACCAATATTTTTCTTAGATCCATGGTCTATAATGTTGTTCAAGCCTTCTGTTTCTTGGTGACCTTCTATAGGGATGTCCTATTCATTTTGAAGTTTCCTACACTAATTTATTGTTGCCTCTTTCTCCCTTCATTTCTGTCATTGATGGCTTTATATACTTGAGTGCTATGAGATGTTGTACGCATGCGTTTTCTTCTTTTTTTAATGTACTTTTTGATTCTGATATTTTCCTTGCAGATTGACTCATTATTATTATAAACTATTTGTTTTTTACTCTTATGACATTTATGACTTGTATATTTTGTCTGATATAAGTATCACCAGCTACCTCTACTCTCTTTTGTTTGCTATTTGAATGAAATGTCTTTTTCTGTCCTCTCATTTTTAGTCTTTGTATGTCCTTAGTACAAAGTGAGTTTCTTTTTTTTTTTTTTAACATAATTTTTCGGTGCACTGTAATTTCACTTCATAATGCAGTTCAGAGTGATAGGGACATTTCTTATGGAGAATCTATACTTGGGTTTTATTATTTTTCTCCAATTCATTCAGCCACTCTATGCCCTTTGATCAAGAAGTTTAATCTGTTTATATTGAAAGTAATTATTTGTAGGTAAAAATTGGCTCTATTTTGTTAATCTTGATCCTTTCATTTTCTTTTTGGCTTTTTGTGTTTTATTAATTTTATATTGATATGCTTTCATTCTTTTTCTTTTTATGTAACTTCTATAGAGTTTTCTTTTCATATTTTTCTTGGTTCTTACGTTAAATACCTTATAACTATCTATTTTAACAGCCTAAGTTCAATTATATATAATAATTTTACATTGTAACATCTCTTATTCATTTTATAATTTGCATTTATTAAAATTATGTATCTTTTAAAATATTTTATTTATGGTTATTTAAGAAATAATTTATCATTTTTTCTTGTGGTACTGGGGTTTGAAGCCAGGGGGTTCTACTTCTGAGCTATACCCAGTTCTATTTTACTTTTTATTTTGAATTGGAGTCTCACTCAGTTGCTAAAACTGGTCTTGAAGCTGCTATCCTCCTGTCTCCGTCTCCCAAGTACTAGGATGACAGGTGTGTGCCACCACACCTGGCTTGTCTTTTAAGTTTCAGTTTGATTGTTCTCCTGACCTCTGAATTAAAATCAATTTACCTACAATCATTACATTATATTTATTCTTACCAGTGATTTTCATACTTTCTGATGTTATCGTGTTGCTATTTAACATCCTTTTATTTAACTTTAAGAAATTACTTCAGCATTTGTGGTAAAGCAGATCTAGCAGTGATGAACTCATTCAGCTTCTGTTCAACAGAGTTTTATCTCTCCATTTTTGGGAGGTAATTTTTCTGGGCATAATAGTCTTCATTAGCAGAATTTTTCTTTCAGTACTTTGAATATGTAATTCCATTCTCTCCTGGCCTATAAATTTTGTTGAAAACTCTTTTATTTTATTTTTTTTGAAAAATCTTTTTATAGTCTATGGATGTTCCCTTGTGACAAATTGCTTTTTTTGTCTTTGATTTTTGACAATTTGACCATATGATTTTCTCAGTGTGGATTTCTTTGGATTCAGCATGTTAGTATCCTTTGAGTATTTGGGATATGGATACCCACTTTCATCCTCACACTTGGAAGCTACAGCCATTATTTATTTTTATAAACTTTCTTGTCTTTCTCTTCTTCCTCTGAAATTCCCAGAGTTCATATATTTTTTCATTTGATAATACTACCCATAAGTTCTATAGAATTTTTATATTTTTATTGTTTTTTTTTTTTTTCTTCCTCTGATTGAGTTATTTCCATTGACTTGTTTTTGGGTTACTCATCCTTTCTTTTTATTCTGGTCTACTACTGAACTGCTGCTTTAGTGGATTTTTTAGTTGTGCTGTTCAGCTACATGATGTCTGTGTGGGTTTTGTATATTTCATATCTCTTATTTGAAATCCTTTGTTCATTCTCCTGACCTTAGTCCTAATACCAATGATTTTTATGAGTTACCTTTAATATTCTTTTGAGTAAGTAAAACTTATTAGAGTTAGTTTCTAGAGTTTTGTCTATTCCTTTTTTGTGATATCTTTGCCTGATTATTCATTTTCCTCCACCATCTGTATTGGTATCTGCACATTAGGCACATCAACGACCTCTTGTAGTCTTCATGAATTGGCCTCATATGGGGGAAGATCCCTTCCAATCAGCCTTGCCAATCATCCTCTGGGGGACTTGAGCCTTTGTGATAGTCCAAACCACTGTCCTTGTTCTTTGATGTCTCCAGGCATCTAGGATATTCAAGTTTCTTCAGAGCTTCAGGACAAGGCAGCCAATTCCCTGGGCAGCCCCCAGAAATTTTGGATAGTTGTATCTCCATCCAAAGAGAGAATCTTGGCC
Organism: Graphiurus murinus; assembly: GCA_004027655.1. Classification (NCBI taxonomy): domain Eukaryota; kingdom Metazoa; phylum Chordata; class Mammalia; order Rodentia; family Gliridae; genus Graphiurus; species Graphiurus murinus. The sequence goes on from PVLC010026939.1 coordinate 18,578, forward strand.
GGGTGTGGTGGCGCACGCTTGTAATCCCAGCATTCGGGAGGCTGAGACTGGAGGATCCAGGTTCATGGCCAGCCTCAGCTACCTAGTGAGGCACTCCGCAACTTAGTGAGACTTGGTTTCAAAATAAAGAATAAAAAATAGGGCTGGGGGTATAGCTCGGAGGTAGAATGCCCCTGAGTTCAATCCCCAGTACCGCAAAACAAAAACAAAAACAAAAACAAAACAAAGAGAGAATCTTGGACACAATCTGGGAGCTTGGATGTTTAGTTGGGTAGCTCTGTGCTGACCACGAGCATCTGTAATAACTACCAGCCCAAATCTCATTCTCTGTTCCTTCTCACCTCCAAGCAGCTATTAGGGAAGGTCTTATCAACTCTCCAAGACTGGTAACAGCAACACTATTTTCTTGGTACAAATTTTCTCTAGTAGTGCATTTTCTGTTGGTAATATCACAACCCTAAAGACTGGAGAGGTTATAAAGAAGAGCTTTTTTTTTGTCTATAGTTCTAGATGAATAGTAAACCAAAATAAAGGAGGCTATAGCTGGTGACGGTTTACTGCTGTTTGAGTCCCAGGACAGCACAAGGCGTTAATGGCCAGAGACAGGAGAAATACACATTTCTGTGTATTGCAAGATAATTTACAGGTAATTTGTAGTTGTTTTATAAAAAATACACATAGTTGAAAATTTTGTGCAGATGAGTAAGAATACATAGAGCCACAAAGATACCAAATTCTTCTGGAGAAAAACAATAAAATAAATAAGTAGAACATATGTATTAGTTGATGAGAAATGCCTCTTTATGCTGAGTGCCACCACTTTCCTCATGAAATTGTTAGGTACTAGGATTTTTTGTGTTTTTGCCCCTACACCATGACCTTAAGATAATCAATTTCTTTTAGAAAGTTAAAACATATTTCCAACACATTTTACCACGGCACGTTAAATATATAGCAACTGCATCTTAATTTTTCAGCAGAGGGCAGTGGAACACATCGTGATATAAAATAATGTCATGAACAAGTAATCAATACAGTGAAACAGTTTTTTTTTCCAAAGACCCTGTATTTTTAACATGATAATCACTAATGGATGTTAAATTTGATGAACTTGTTAATAATTTTTGTTAGTAGCTTGCACCATAATGAATTTGTGGAAACTTATTTTTCTCTTATGGTCCTCAAAGTGCCTACTCTATTCTTTCACAGCATGATGCAAGTAGCCTATTATGATTTGGTGACTGTAGGTTACTTATTTGTATGGATTAGGTATTTGGATATGATAAAAAATAAGAATTCTTTAATAAAATAAGTCTTTGTCTTTACACATGACAAATGGATTTTCCATGCCTTAGAAGCTGATACACTTGGTTTTCTGTACAAGTTCATTAAAATATGTGTGATATGGTAACTGCTTTGTGTCTGCTAGATGATAAAGATAAAGCTCCTTTATCATTGTGTTTAATAGCTTTAATAAGTTTTTATGAGGATTCATTAAAGGAGGTAACCTTTTCACTTTTGTAAGGCAGTTGTAATAGTTACATGGTATTAAAATATAGAGACAGAAGTTCTTTTGAAAACTTCATACTTGAAAAAAAAGGATGATTATAAAAAAGACAACCAAAATATAAAGAATAATTGTGTGAATTACTTGCCATCTTAAAGAGTACATTTTAAATGAAAGCAAAATATATAATTATTTACTTATTTAATTTTTATATGAATCCATAACATATGAAAGAATTAGTGATCTTAGGAAATATTAACTTGCAGAAATTTTTAGTGTACTTTCCTATACATTCTCAGAATTTCACTGATGAAGTGATACTTGAAATCTAATTTTAATTTATGTTGTAACAGCATTGTGCCTTTTATAACTTACAGTCCTTTAGTGGAAAAAGAACAGCTTTGACGCTGTGTTTTAAAAGGTGGGCATTTATAAAGGCAGAATGATGAATCACACAGTTAATTAAATCAAACTTCTTTACACATTTAAAACTCAAGTAATATTCCTATTGAAGAAATGAACTAATTTGTGCACAATGTACAGCAGGGAAAAGGATGTTATTTTTGTTTTTCCTAATGGATGTACTATGATGAGAATAAAGCAAAATATAATATTAAGTCAGTCTTCTCACATATTCTTACTTGACTCTATGGGAACAGATTGCTGCCTGGTTAGTAAATAAAGCAAATAAAGCAGGAGTAAAAAAAAAAAACAAAATAAGTTACTAGTTCTAGACCAACACAAACCCAAAGCAAACCACAGTTATCGGATAGAAAATATATGATCTTATAAAACCAACGTCATCTTTCTGTCACTTTGAGATACCATGAGAAGAAAAGGTCAAAAGATATTCTCAAAAACCACAGTTTCCTTGGCTATTTTTGGGTCAGGCAAGATATCCTGGCAATTTTGGCCCTTCTGACTTGAGCTCAGTGGAGTTATAGTTTTCCTCCTTTATGTAAGTCAGATTTTCAAATGGCTTTGGGTCTGAATAGTTGTTAGCAATACTATTAATACTCATTTTCTTATTTTCTCAGATATCTTATTTGGTGCAAGACATTTTAAATGCTTTTATAATATTCTTGTGCAATAAAGTGATGTCCACTTTCTTACTTTTATATATGTGGAAACTAATGCATGAAATTTTAAATAATTGAACATTTTTAAAAAATTGAAATTTTAAATAAATAGCTGATTAGTCAGTAACCGATTTAGAATGAGTGAAGCTCTTTTTTTCCTAACTTTGGTAAAAAAAATTCTGTAGAAGTAATTGAAGTGTGATAATATGCAACACAGACCATTCCATTGTTGTTTTAAATTTTTAAGTATGGTTTGGGATTGACCCAAGTTTACCCCTGCAATAAGGTTATACCTCAGGCTATGGAAAATGATTCTTTAACCACTTAAAAATATCCCCTGCATATATAACCATGTCAAAATCTTTAAAACAATGTATACATGGAAAAATGTTTACTTCTTCCCATTTCTAATTTTTCTTTCTTACTCTCCAGCATAATGCACAGAAGGTAAAATTTCCCATAAATTTTGACCTGACATCAAAACATAGAGCAGCACAGAAAAAAAAAATCATACCAAAACAAGATATAAAGAGAGTGAGCAACATTTTAAAATTTCTTTTTAGGTCTGCTGACTCATTCTCATTAGGACTACCTTCTGATTCTTATTAAGGCTACTGTAATTTTCTTTTAAGCTCTGCTCAAGTGATCCCATATTTATTTTTTTTCTTTTTAATTTTTTTTTACTGTAATAATTCGTGCTTTGTATATATACATTTTTGTTAGGTACAAATTGATATAGACAAATGTGCACACATTTCTCATCTGACCCTTTCCCCAATTCCCACCCCGCTCCCTCGCCCTCCCTCCCTCTCAAGTTCAGTTCAGTGAGTGATCTTGATATAATTGTGTAAGTACATCATGTGCCTTAGGGTGCTCTCCCCCTCCTCCCTCCAATCCCTTCAGTTAAAACAACTTCTTTGCTTATGGAGGATCTCTCCTTTTCATCTGGAGACCCTCTTATGCCCCATCTTCTCCCTAGCATCCGCATATTAGGGAGAACATATGCTTCTTTACTCTTTGTGACTGGCTAATCTCACTTAACATAATGTTTTCCAGTTGCATCCACTTCCCTGCAAAGTACATGATTTTGTTCTTCTTTATGGCTGAGTAAAATTCCAT
>PVLC010026940.1:7766-22380 GCA_004027655.1 Graphiurus murinus
CAAAAAAAAAAAAAAAAAAAAAAAGAATAACAGACCTGAGCCGGGTGTGGTGGTGCATGCAGGTTCAAGGCCAGGCTTAGCAACTTAGGCCCTCAGCAACTTAGTGAGACCCTGTTTCAAGACACAAAATAAAAAGGAGTGAGGGTGTAGCTCAGAAGTTAGCATGGCCCCCAGTACTAAAAAACAAAACAGAAGAATGATAGTCTTAAAGTTGATGATGACCTCAGACCCTTAGCCCTGCTCTCCTCAGGAACCACCTCTGATGAAGCTCTGCACAAATGCTTATTCCCCCAGAGGTCTGTCCTTGATCCCTGGGGATATGTTTTAGGCCATGAATCACAGGGGGCTGGTGGCTGCTGAAGTCTGCCTGTCTCAATGCTGCTCCCTTTATGGTGGCAGGTTTCTGATAAGATGTGTTTAGCATCTCTAGATTGGTTGACATGATAGGGGACTCCAACATTGCCTTGCTGGCCGATCTAAGTTTTTCTGGGAGTGACTAAGCACATGGGTCTGGGTGTGGGGGACTGGGCAGGGTAGAGCGAGCAGTGTAGAGCGGGCAGTGTATGTCTCCCAGGATCCACGAGCTGCACTTCATGGATGAGTTGGTCAAAGTGGAGGCCCATGATGCTGAGGTGCTATGCCTGGAGTACTCCAAGCCTGAGACAGGTGAGCCCTTGGCAGGTGGTGGGAGGAATAGAGGGGCATCATCACTGGCAAAGCCACAGAAAGGGTTAATCTGTATCTAGTGGGACTGTGGCTGGCAGCTGGGAGTCCTGTGTTTAATAAAGACCCCTCTTGCTGGACCCCAGGACCAAGATGGATGGGTTTCCATAAAGCAAGACTCTTGCAGGCAGGGCCCAGTTCAACTTGCTCATGCTGAAGAGGAGGCAAATGAATGAATGGGCGGGTGTCTGAATGAACTCATCCTCTACTGGAGAAGATAAGATTGATTGTTGAGCATTATTTTCAAAAGATTTGAAGCCTACAGAAAAATTACAAGAATATTATAATGAATACAACATATCCTTTACCCAGATTCAAGGTGGATTTTTTTTTTCTTTTTTCTTCTTCCTTTTCTTTTTTTTGTGGCAGTGGAGTTTGAACCCAGAGGCATTCTACCTCTGAGCTACACTCCCAGCTCTATTTTATTTTTATTTTGAAACAGGGTTTTGTTATGTTGATAAACACCTGGCTGTTTTTGTTTTTATTTTCCTTTTAAATCCACAAGATGGATGTGGTGGCACACATCTATAATCTCAGTATCTGGGAGGCTGAGACAGGTGGATCACACATTCCAGGCCAGCCTCAGCAACTTAGCGACATCCTCAGCAATTTAGTGAGACACTGTTTTATAATAAAAAAATAAAAGGGAGCCAGGCATGGTGGCACACACCTGTAATCCTAGTACTTGGGAGGCTGAGACAGGTTTGTGGCAGCCTCAGCAGTTTAGAGAGGCCTTCTGCGACTTAGTGAGACTCTGTTTCAAAATAAAAAATAAAATAGGGCTAGCCAGGCATGGTGGCGCACGCTTGTAATCCCAGCATTCGGGAGGCTGAGACCGGAGGATCCAGGTTCGCGGCCAGCCTCAGCTACCTAGTGAGGCATTCCGCAACTTAGTGAGACTCAGTTTCAAAATAAAGAATAAAAAATAGAGCTGGGGGTGTAGCTTGAAGGTAGAGTTCAATCCCCAGTACCGCAAAAAATAAATTAAAAATAAATAAATAAATAAATAGGGCTGAAGTGTAGTTCAGAAGCAGAATGATCCTGGGCTCAATCCTTAGTACCACAAAAATAAATAAATAAGTAAATAAATAAATAAGGGACTGAGGTATAGCTCAGAGGTAAAATGTCCCTGACTTCAATCCCCAATACCAAAAAATCAATCAATCAATCAATCAATCAATCAATCAATCCAGTCTATACCTATGATGATATATAACTTCCTCTGCTTTCCCTCTCTCCATTTCTCTCTCTGTATATGCATGTGTACTTACAGGAACATACACAAAATAAAAGTAGCATGTAGCCAGGCATGGTGGCACACGCTTGTAATCCCAGCATTTGGAAGGCTGAGATGAGGATCGGGGTTTGCGGCCAGCCTCAGCTACCTAGTGAGGCCCTCTGCAACTTAGTGAGATCCTATTTCAAAATAAAGAATAAAAAATAGGGCTGGGGGTGTAGCTCGGAGGTAGAATGCCCCTTGGGTTCAATCCCCAGTACCACACACACACAAAGTATATGCTACGTTTGTTTTTGTTTTTGTTTTTGTTTTTGCAGTATCAGGAATTGAACCCAGGGGCATTCTACCTCCAAGTTATACCCCCAGTCCCTTTTTTTTTTTTTTTTTTTTTTTTTGCGGTACTGGGGGTGGGGGTTGAACCCAGGGCATTCTACCTCCGAACTACATCCCCAGCTCTATTTTATTCTTTATTTTGAAACAGTGTCTCACTAAATTGCAGAAGGCCTCACTAAGTAGCTGAGGCTGGCCACGAACCCGGATCTTCCAGTCTCAGCCTCCCAAGTACTGGAATAACAAGCATGCGCCACCACACCCAGCTAATTTAGGGACTATTTTTTGTTTGTTTTTTTGTTTTTTGGGTTTTTGCTTTTAGTTTTTGTTTTGAAACAGGGTCTCGCTAGTTTGCTAAGAGTCTCTCTACTTGCTGAGGCTGACCACAAACCTGTGATCTTCCTGTCTCAGCCTCCCAAGTACTGGGATTACAGGCATGTGCCACCACTACCAGCTTTTTTTATTTATTTATTTTTTTCTGTGGTACTGGGGATTGAACTCAGGGGCATTCTACCTCCGAGCTATACCCCCAGCCCATTGTTTTATTCTTTATTTTGAAACCGGGTCTCCCTGAGTTGCAGAGGGCCTCACTAGGTAGCTGAGGCTGGCTTTGAATGTGAACCCGGATCTTCCGGTCTCAGCCTCCCAAGTACTGGGATTATAAGCGTGCTTATAATCTACCCAGTTACCCATCAAACATCAAATTTTCTTCTTTTTTTTTTTTGCAGTACTGGGGATGGAACCCAGGTGCATTCTACCTCTGAGCTACATTCCCAGCCCTAATTTTTATTCTTTATTTTGAAACAGGGTTTCCCTAGTTGTGGAGACTGGCTGTGAACCTGGATCTTCCGGTCTCAGCCTCCCAAGTACTGGGATTACAAGCGTGCGCCACCACGCCCAGCTGCCCACCAAATTTTCTTTAAATCCCTCTTAACACACCTTTCCTGAGTTCCCTTCCACCTCAGGTGTCTGGCTAGATGGGCCCCTTTGCAAGTTAACAGTGAGAACTTTTCTAGCTTAAAGCAGAAACGGAGAAGCAACCTCTAGATCAGGCTGGATACAAAGACTAAATTTTTAGGTTTTGTTTGCTTATGAAAATTATGTCTAGCCAGGCATGGTGGCGCACACTTGTAATCCTAGCATTTGGGAGGCTGAGACCGGAGGATCCAGGTTCGCGGCCAGCCTCAGCTACCTAGTGAGGCACTCCACAACTTAGTGAGACACGGTTTCAAAATAAAGAATAAAAAAAATAGGGCTAGGGGTATAGCTCAGAGGTAGAATGCCCCTGAGTTCAATCCCCAGTACTGCAAAAAAAAAAAAAAAAAAAATTACGTCTAGCTGAGCATGGTGGCACATTCCTGTAATCCCTCAGTATACCATATGATCAGGGTAGATACTGTCTGAAGGACCATCAGGAAAAGGCTTGGTGGCAGGAGTATAGTAGCAGACAGTTTATAGAGTCCCAAATGAGGCTGGGGTGGCCAGAGCTCACATTGGGGGCCAGGGCCAAGGACAGTAGTTTCTTTCTTTTTTTTTTTTTTTGTGTGTGTGTGTATGTGTGTGTGGTACTGGGGATTGAACTCAGGGGCGTTCTACCTTCGAGCTGTACTCCCAGCCCTATTTTTTATTCTTTTATTTTGAAACCGGGTCTCATGCCTTACTAGGTAGCTGAGGCTGGTTGCGAACCAGAATCCTCCAGTCTCAGCCTCCCAAATGCTGGGATTACAAGGTTGCGCCACCACGCCCAGTTTAGGGACAATAGTTTCTGAGGAGGCTGAAAGGATGCCACAGCTTCGTGTAGCATGAAACAAAGAGTTGGACTAGGCAGGAAAGGGTGCTATGCTCTGCCAGAATTGCTATTGTGGACATGTTGGGGGGCATCCATGTGTATATCAAGATTTGTCACACCAGGTGTGGTTGCCCACTCTTGTAATCTCAGTACTTGGGAGACTGAGACAAGTGGATCACAGTTTCCCAGCCAGCTTCAGCTACTTAGTGAGGCCCTCCACAACGTAGTGAGAACCTGTTTCCAAATAAAGAATAAAAAATAGGGCTGGGGGTGTAACTCAGGTAGAATGCCCCTAGGTTCAATCCCCAGTACTGGGAAAAAAAGATTTGTCTTCCCTGAACTGGTGGTAGAGGCTGGGGCCTCTGGGGAAAGACCTCCCAGAGCTAAGGCATGGCCCTTTTTGAGCTTGGGACACATTGGCTACAGCTCTGGAACCAAAGATCCTTTTCCAAAAAATGGATGTTCAGTCATGCTGCCCTTCTTGGGGGGCCAAGGCATCCAAGGCAGCCTTAGGGAACTCAGGTTCTTCATCCTCTCCATTCACAGGGCTGACCTTGCTGGCCTCTGCCAGTAGGGACCGACTGATCCACGTGCTTAATGTGGAGAAGAACTACAATCTGGAGCAGACCCTGGACGACCACTCCTCCTCCATCACAGCCATTAAGTTTGCTGGTGAGCCCCTATCTTCCTGCTTCCTCAGATGGGCCCCTTTGCAAAATAACAGCAAAGACTCTTCTAGCTTAAACAGAAAAGGAGAAATCAGGCTGAACACAAAGACTAAATTTTTAGGTTTTGTTTGCTTATGAAAATTATGTCCAGCTGGCCACGAACCTGTGATCCTCCTGTCTCAGCCTCCCAAGTACTAGGATTACAAGTGTGCGCCACCATGCTCAGCTCTATTTTTTATTCTTTATTTTGAAATGGGGTCTCACTAAGCTGCAGAGGACCTCACTAAGTAGCTGAGACTGGCCATGAACCCAGATCCTCCAGTCTCAGCCTCCCAAGTACTGGTATTACAAGTGTATGCCACCATGCCCAGCTATTTCTTTTTTTAATGGGGATTGAACCCAGAAGCATTTTACCACTGAGCTACACTTTCCACCCTTTTTTTTTTTTTTTTTTTTTTTTTTTTGGGCAGTACTGGGGATTGAACTCAGGGACATTCTACCTCCAAGCTACACCCCCAGCCCTATTTTTTATTCTTTATTTTGAAACCGTGTCTCACTAAGTTGCGGAGTGCCTCACTAGGTGGCTGAGGCTGGCCTCGAACCAGGATCCTCTGGTCTCATCCTCCCAAATGCTGGGATTACAAGCATGCACCACCACGCCCGGCTTTATTTATTTATATATATATATTTTTTTTTTCAGCATGGATTTTTATGTTTCTTGAGTACAACAGGGTTACATAGACATTTATGACATGTCAATCATTGTCAGAACACAAATCCGGCTTTATTTTTTATTTAGAGACAGGATCTTACTCATTTGTCCAGGCTGGCCTCGAACTTACTATCCTCCTGTCTCAGCTTCCCAAGTACTGGGTGGGATTGCAGATATGTGCCACCACCCCTGGCTGTCCCTGGTCTTTGTTTTCCTATAAGACCCAAATCTGCAGAGGCCTGCTTCAGCTGGGGCTCCATCTGTAACCCCTACACACACACAGCTTATGTCTTGCATATTCTCACCCAGGATCAGTACCCACCTCACCAATGAGAAGCAAAGTTGCTTGATTGCTCCTGCAGTGGATTTTCCTAGCTACTCTCTCCCTCTCCATTCCCCCCACCCCTCACCGGCCCAACCCTGGCTAACCCACTGCCTTCTCCTCCCCCAGGAAACAGAGACATCCAGATGATTAGCTGTGGGGCCGACAAGAGCATCTACTTTCGCAGTGCCCAGCGGGTAGGGTGGGGTGACCTCCTTGGGTGCTGGTCAGTGGGCTTGTCAGTGATGTCCTCTGAAGGTCTTACCTGCCCTGCCAGGCCTCGGATGGACTACACTTTGTCCGTACCCACCATGTAGCAGAGAAAACTACCTTGTATGACATGGACATTGACATCACACAGAAGTATGTGGCCGTGGCCTGCCAAGACCGTAATGTGAGGTAAGGAGCTGCCCTGTGCCCTTTGTTGGCCTGGCCTGGGCTGGTTTCTGAACACACCTGAATGGGACCTTGCTGGGTCTGTCTTCTTTCTAGCTGTCTGCTTTCCTCCCCTGCTCATCTGGCCCCTGAGAAGCTGGGAGGGGCAAGGGATCCAGCAGGTGTTTCTGAGAAGCCAGGTTCTTCTGGGCTTAGCCAGCAGGTCTGCACAGGGCTCTCCTGGGAGCCTATGGGGGGTGACTGAGAGGTCAGAAAGTCACCATTTTCTCAGACCATTTTGGCTAGACAGTGCTGGGGTCACTGCAGTGGTTGGACATCCTGGGCCCTCCTTCAAGGAGCTCACAATCTAGTGCAGGGGACACAGCCACCTTACCAGACAGTAACAGTGCAGAGTGATCAGGGCTGAGATGAAGGGAGCCCAGGGAATTGTGGGGGCCCTGGGAAAAAACCTAGTCTCACTGGGATCAAGCAAGACTTCCTGGAGGGAGTGCTGGGCATGGTGGCGCACGCTTGTAATCCCAGCATTTGGGAGGCTGAGACCGGAGGATCCGGGTTCGAGGCCAGCCTCAGCTACCTAGTGAGGCACTCCGTAACTTAGTGAGACCCTGTTTCAAAATAAAGAATAAAAAACAGGGGTGGGGGTGTAGCTCGGAGGTAGAATGCCCCTGAGATCAATCCCCAGTACCGCAAAAAAAAAAAATAATAAGCCGGGCGTGGTGGCGCACGCTTGTAATCCCAGCATTTGGGAGGCTGAGACCGGAGGATCCGGGTTCTCGGCTAGCCTCAGCTACCTAGTGAGGCACTCCGCAACTTAGTAAGAAACTGTTTCATAATAAAGAATAAAAAATAGGGCTGGGGGTATAGCTCAGAGATAGAATGCCCCTGAGTTCAATCCCCAGTACCGCAAAAAAAAAAAAAAAAAAGATTTCCTGGAGGGAGCGACATTCAAGCTGAGCCTGGGAAGGATATGTCCTCCACCTCCTTGAGTGCATTCAGATTAGGGGCCAGCACTAAGCTGCTTGTGAGGAAGGTGGACACTAATAGCAGAGACCCCATTACCTAACCCCTACAAGCTCAGATTGAGACAGGGTTTCAGTCCAGGCATCAGATGGGGACAAGAAGTAGCAGCAGGCCTCCAGGGTAGAGGAAGGCAGTAGGAACCAGAGGGGAACACGGGTCAGTGGCAGGGCCTTCCTTATGCTGCACCTTGTGCCCCATCTACCCAGGGTCTACAACACAGCGAATGGGAAGCAGAAGAAGTGCTACAAGGGCTCCCAGGGTGATGAAGGGTCCCTGCTGAAGGTGAGATATGGGGCCCCTGGGATGAGAGCCACACACACGACTTCCAGTCTATCTACTGCTCTGATAGGCCACCGGAGACCTGTGACCTTGGTGCTTAATCAAAGTGTCACACACTGGCCAGCACCCACTGAGGCATGGTTAGCCAAGAAAGCCGAGGAAGGGTGTGGGGAAGGGAGCCTCTGTTTACTGATAACCCTTCCCCAAGCAGGGGTGTTTGGGTGGGTTTCAGTTTGCCTGGCAACATGGCATGGTGGGAAGAAGCAGAGAGGCATAGACTCCTCTCCTGGCTTGCCCCTCACCAGACACTGGACAAGCCAGGACTTCTTGCACCTCTCATGAGATTTGTTCTGGGTTCAGGCTCCAGAGGCAGAGCCCAGCCCTGCTTTGAGCTAACTGTGGCCTTGGGTAAGCACATCTCTTGAGCCTCATCCTCTGTAAAATGCAAATAAAAACATTTTCTCTCAGCCAGGCGTGGTGGCGCACGCTTGTAATCCCAGCATTTGGGAGGCTGAGACTGGAGGATCCGGGTTCGCGGCCAGCCTCAGCTACTTAGTAAGGCCCTCCGCAACTTAGGGAGACCTTGTTTCAAAATAAAGAATAAAAAATAGGGCTAAGGGTATAGCTCGGAGGTAGAATGCCCCTGAGTTCAATCCCCAGTACTGAAAAAAAAAAAAAATTTCTCTCCTAGAGTTTGTTCTGTGAAGGAATTAAGTTTACATCCATGCAGCACTTAGCCCAGGGCTAGCTACCATCATGGCTGGCTACCATCATTACTGCCGTGTGTGTAGTGGTTAATTTCTTCACATGCAAAATGGCACCAGGAGTTCTGCCAGGTCCTACCACAGTGTGTTGTGAGGGTTCCCTGAGCCAAGAGTCCAGCACAAAGAGGGTTCTCAGCTGGGAGCTGGGATGTTTGGCCCAGGCCTCACAGTAGGGATGAAGCAAGCAGCCTGAGAGACACAGGGGTCCCTTTCCCGGCAGGTCCAAGTAGACCCCTCCGGCACCTTCCTGGCCACAAGCTGCTCCGACAAAAGCATCTCGGTGATTGACTTTTACTCAGGCGAGTGTGTTGCCAAGATGTTTGGCCATTCAGGTGGGTGCCTCACTGCCCGGCCTGCCCGGCCACCTCCCTTGCCACCCACAGCCTCAGAGTCAGAGGCAAGGGCAGTTTCTCTGCTTCACTTGCAGAAATCGTCACCAGCATGAAGTTCACCTATGACTGTCGTCACTTGATCACAGTATCCGGAGACAGGTGGGACAGCCCTGGAGGCTGTGTGTGTGCCACCCTCTGGGAATATGGGGCACATATACCATGGGGGCTCTGAAACCAGTAGCACAGTGCTCAGCCCACCCAAGCGGAGAGCACTGCTGAGCTCTCCAACTTCCTCCCGCCTTGGACAGCGTGCATCTTGGCATCACACCCAACCCTGAGTTCAGATCTGAGATTTGTCACTTATTTCCTTGTGACCTTGAGCTGGTCATTTCCCCACTCTGAGCCTCACTTTGCTCCTCTATAAAACAGAGATGACACTATCTACTTTGAAAATTGTATGATCCAAATTGAATAGGATGACATGTATACAAATTCGGTAGCACATAAGCTGATGGGGCATCTGGGGAATGGGGTCTTGGCCGTGGTCACCCGGGTGGCTTTAGGATCAGAGGTGGCAGTGGCTCCCATGCTCATTTTCCCCTTTCCACGTCTCTCCTTGACCTCTGCAGCTGTGTGTTCATCTGGCACCTGGGCCCAGAGATCACCACCTGCATGAAGCATCACTTGCTGGAGATCGACCATCAGGAGAAGCAGCGGCAACAGCAGCCCAAGAACAAGAAGTAGGGCAGCCACCCCAGGTCCTAGTGGGCCCTTCTATCCCCCGGAGCCCCATGAAGAATGATGCTGGGGACATGACCAGGGCCAAGATAGCCCTGGCCCTACCTTTAGTGTACTCACAGTCTAGTGGGAGAGACAGGCTTTCAAAACAAAATTCTAGTAACATCTGAGAAATGTTTTGAAGTGCAGAAGCAGTGTGCTTGACAAGCCTCTGAGCACTGTGATGGGGAGTCCCTGGAGACTGGAGTGTCAGGTGGAGAGTACAGTGGAGCTGAGTGTCCTCTAACTCTCTTAAGAGAAAGCTATTCCTTTACTTATTTCCTTGAATCTCCCAAATATATATTTTGTAAGTCTTTATGTAACAAACCAGCCTTATTTGAAGCAAACTCAGGTTCCAGTTTTTTATTTGAGGTTTTGGTTTAGGGGGTGCTTAATTTGAGACAAAGGGTATGGGGATTTTCCTCCCTCCTCCTTTTGGGTCTGTCCCTTCTGTGCCTCTCCTCCTGAAGACTTTGTCATTGCCTCTCTGCAGACCCCCAAGACCCTATGGGACCAGGCTTTGACATGGCCACTGTTCCTGAGGTGGTAAGGGAGTGGGCAGCTCCCTTTGGCTCTTGATTTTAAGGCTCACACCCCGCTGGGGGGCTGTGGGTAGGGTCCTGGATCCAGCACCCAACTTGTCAAGCCTGATTTAGTGTCTCATACGCCAAAGGAGCCAAAATCTCATTACTCCCACTAAAGGAGTCCCAGTGCCCATTGCTGTAGCCTCCCTGTCTGTTTTGCTCCCATTGTTGTGCCCTGGGAGAGTCTTATTATTTCAGTTTTGTCATATCTGATTTGTTGAGATAGGTTTCTAATGGAGAAGGTGTGTCAAGTGAGAAGCCTTCCGAACCCATCTTAATCAGAAGCCAGGAGTATGTTCCTGTATGTTCAAGGCCCAGCTCTAGGCAAGTCCCCCCACCTCTCCTTGATTACCTCTATTTTTCTCCTTTCTGTCCTCCCTCTTGACTTTAGGCAGGAGACATATGCATCCATGCCCAGCGAGATTCACTCCCTAAGCCCTGGAGAGCAGACAGAGGATGAAATGGAAGAGTGTGAACCAGAGGAACTGCTGAAGACACCATCCAAGGAGAGCTTGGATCCAGGTTGGGAAGGGCCCATCTGAAGGGGGCCTGTTTTGAACTCTGTCAATGTAGGGAACCGTTACTGGGTCTTGCTTGTCTCTTGAGTTGTTTGTCCTCTTTTCATGGAATCCATGTCTCTCCAGATCCTCAGTGCCTGCTGACCAACGGCAAGCTGCCACTCTGGGCCAAGCGGCTGGTGAGTATTCCGGAAGAGTAGGACTCGCAGGGGCTGGCAAAGGAGGAGCTCTCCCCAAGCTCTTCTTCCTTCTGGGAGCACTTTTTCCCTTCTCATGTCTTTCCTTTCCTTGGGACCTCATCATCCTTTCAGTTTCAGCTCAGATAGCCCTTGGTTCACGCAACACGTGTGCCCTGTGCCAGGCACAGCAGTGAGCAAGACAGACAAAATCTCACCCTTCACAGGCTTGCTTGATAATGAGGGAGAGGGACAATATCCACATTAAATAAGTAAATTGTGGCCGGGCGTGGTGGTGCACGCTATAATTCCAGTACTTGGGAGGCTGAGACTGGAGGATCTCAGCAAGTCGTGAGACTCTTCATCAACCTCGTAAAACCCTGTTTCAAAATAGAAATAAAATGGGGCTGGGGGGATAGCTTAGAGGTAGAATGCCTCTAAGTTCAATCGCCAGTGCCACACACACACACACACACACACAGTAAATTGTGTAGTAAAATGGGAGCTAATAAGTGCTAGGTAGAGCTGGGCCTGGTGGCACACGCTTGTAATCCCAGCATTTGGGAGGCTGAGACTGGAGGATCCAGGTTCGAGGGCAGCCTCAGCTGCTTAGTGAGGCACTCCGCAACTTAGTGAGACCCTGTTTCAAAAATAAAGAATAAAAAATAGGACTGGGGATGTAGCTCGGAGGTAGAGTGCACCTGAGTTCAATTCCCAATACCAAAAAAAAAAAGTGCTAGGTAGGAAAAAATATTGAGAAGGAAAATAAGAGGTACTAGGGATGGCAATGTTAGGGCAAACAGAAAAGAAGCCAGTAACAGAATCCTAAACTCTATAGATTGGAGAGTATTTCAGGAACAATGTCATATCTCAGATCAAGGCCTAAATGCCAGCTCATCAGTGAACATCCTCCCCTGCAGACCAGGTCAGGGCACCAGGCTGTGTGCACTCAGGCCCCTAGACTTCTCTTTATGGACACATAGTACACTTAGAGTACATTCCACTAATATTCATAGCACACTTACTCCATTTTAAGCCTTTTACAGGTTACACATTCTCTCTCTTTTTTTTTTTTTGCGGTACTAGGGATTGAACTCAGGGGCGTTCTACCTCTGAGCTATACCCCCAGCCATATTTTTTATTCTTTACTTTGAAACAGGGTCTCTAAGTTGCAGAGTGCCTCACTAGGTAGCTGAGGCTGGCCTCGAACCCGGATCCTCCAGTCTCAGCCTCCCGAATGCTGGGATTACAAGCATGCACCACCACGCCCGGCTTGTTCTCTCTCATTTTATCCTCACTGAAATAAGAGCTTCTTATTGCACAGAGAGAGAAACCGAGGACCAGAAAGGTTAAATAACTAGTCAAGGATCACAGAGCTAGGCACCAGAAGATGTGTAGCCAGGTGTAATGGCGCACGCTTGTAATCCCAGTACTTGGGAGGCTAAGATAGGAGGATCACAGGTTCAAGGACAGCCTCAGCAAGTGAGACTCTCATCAACCTAGTGAGACCCTGTTTCAAAATAAAAATTTTAAAATAGGGCTGAGCCGGGCGTGGTGGCACATGCTTGTAATCCCAGCATTTGGGAGGCTGAGACAGGAGGATCTGGGTTCGTGGCCAGTCTCAGCTACCTAGTGAGACCCTGTTTCAAAATAAAGAATAAAAAATAGGGCTGGGGGTATAGCTCGGAGGTAGAATGCCCCTGAGTTCAATCCCCAGTACCGCAAAAATAAATCAATAAATAAAATAATAATGCTGGGAGGGTAGCTTGGAGTTAGAGCCCCTAGCTCAATCCTCAGTACTGCAAAAAAAAAAAAAAAAAAAAAAAAAAAAGGTAGGTAGGTTGGTTGAAGCTATACTTTTTTTTTCCCATAGTACTGAGGATTGAACCCAGGGGCATTCTATATCCAAGCTACACACCAAGCCCTATTTTATTTTCATTTTGAAACAAGGTCTCGCCAGGTTGATGAAAGTCTCACTACTTGCTGAGGCTATCCTCAAACCTGTGATCCTCCTGTCTCAGCCTCCAAAGTACTGGGATTACAGGCGTGCACCACCATGCCCAGCTTTGGAGCTGTGCTTCTGGAAGCTCTTTCTGAAAGGTGTTAAAAGCCTAGAGACTGGATGAGGTCTGTGCAGTGTCCCTGGGCCTCTTTGAGGTTAATGAATAGTTGGTGAGCTGCCTGACTGTTCCTTGTCCCCCAAGCTAGGAGATGACGATGTGGCGGATGGCTCGGCCTTCCACACCAAGCGCAATTACCAACCACATGGCCGCTGGGCAGAGCGGGCTGACCAAGAGCCCCTCAAGACCATCCTGGGTGCCCAGGACCTGGACTGCTACTTTACCCCCACGAAACCTGAAAGTCTGGAGGACTCCATTCTAGACACAGTGGAGCCACAGAACCTGGCAAGCCTGCTGAGCGAGGTATGTCCTGCCTATCCCAGACACAACTACCTGCCCAGGAGCCCAGTTTCATTTAAAAAACAGGGCTGGCTGTCCTATTCCAGGGGTGTGGAGGAAATTATGGGAGGTGATGGAGGGTAGGAGGTAAGCCCCGGGCCTGGTATACAGTTGGACTTCCCAGAGCAGAGAGTCTGGAAGGGAGTCACTTGGGGGTTAGGAGCTTGAGCCTTGGAGTAGGCCTGTTCTTGTTCTTGAGTGGGGGACATCTGAGTAGATAGTGCCCTAGCTTAATGCCTCCCTGGCTATGTGACCTGGAAGAGGAGGCTTGCCTCTCTAGACCTCAATTTTTCAAAAAATGATCTCTGAGCTGGGCGTGGTGGCGCACGCTTGTAATCCCAGCATTTGGGAGGCTGAGACCGGAGGATCCAGGTTCGCGGCCAGCCTCAGCTACCTAAGTGAGGCACTCCGCAACTTAGTGAGACCCGGTTTCAAAATAAAGAATAAAAAATAGGGCTGGGGGTATAGCTCGGAGGTAGAATGCCTCTGAGTTCAATCCCCAGTACCGCAAAAAAAAAGAATACAAAATAAGGCTGGGGGTATAGCTCAGAGGTAGAATGCCCCTGGGTTCAATCCCCAGTACTGGGGAAAAAAAAAAAAATGGCAAGGTGTAGTGGCATATGCTTGCAATCCCAGGGGATGAGGCAGGAGGACCCCAAGTTAGAGGACAGCCTGGGAAAAACAGAGAAAGCCTGTCTCAAAGAAAAATTTAAAAAGACTGGGAGGTAGCAAGGTGGTAAAGGGCCACTGAGTTCAATCCCTAGTACCAAAAATAAACAAATAATAAACAAAAAAACAAAGTAAGGACCCTATCCTTACTGTGGTGTCAAGGTCTTGTGTGGTTGGGCCCTCTGATCGTCTGACATTATCTTCCACTCCTCTCACCCTTGTTCACTCTTACTTCTATCATGGTGCCCACACTGTTCCCTGAACACCCACTGAGTGCACAATCCTAAGAGTAGCCCTACTTTTTGTAGTACTGGGGATTGAAGCTAATCCCCGGTCCTTTTTTTTTTTTTTTTTTTTTTTCGGTACTGGGGACTGAACTCAGGGGCGTTCTACCTCCGAGCTATACCCCCAGCCCTATTTTTTATTCTTTATTTTGAAACCGAGTCTAAGTTGCGGAGGGCCTTACTAGGTAGCTGAGGCTGGCCGCGAACCCGGATCCTCCGGTCTCAACCTCCCAAATGCTGGGATTACAAGCGTGCGCCACCACGCCCGGCTATCCCCGGTCCTTTTTATATTTTGAGATGGTCTCAGTAGGTTGCAGGGCCTGGCCTCAAATTTGTGATCATCTTGCCTCAGCCTCCACAGTAGCTAGGATTATAGGCTGCACCAAACCCAGCTATGAGTAGGACCTTTTGCACTCATGGTTTTCTTGTCTGGAAAGATTTTACAAATATTATCCTGGCTGAATTGAGAACAGAGGGGTGACTGAGCAGGAAGACTAGTTAGGAATTATTATTAGGTAATATCAGAGCCGGGCATGGTGGCACACGCCTGTAATCCCAGTACTTGGGAGGCTGAG
>PVLC010026941.1:0-22279 GCA_004027655.1 Graphiurus murinus
GAGTTTGAAGTCTAGTTTATCTGATATCATAGTTGCTACTCCTGCTTGTCTCCAAGTTCCATTGGCATGGATTACCTTACTCCAGCCCTTCACCTTTAGTTTGTGGGAATCTTTGCTTGTAAGGTGTGTTTCTTGCAGGCAGCATATAGATGGATTCTGGGTTTTGATCCATTTTGCCACCCTGTGCCTTTTTATTGGACAGTTGAGACCATTTATATTCAGTGTGATTATTGAGAGATGATTTTTAATTCCTAACATTTTGAGTTTTGACTTCTGTTTGCCGTAGTGTTTGTTCTTTTTTGCTTAACTGTTTGCTTCCTGGAAATTATTGTTTCTCTGGTTCTGACATTTACTGGTTAGTTCTTCTTTGTGGTTAATCTCTTTAAGTAGTTTTTCTAGTGCTGGTTTGGAAGACAAAAATTCCTTCAGTTTCTGTTTGTCATGGAAGGTTTTTATATCTCCGTCAATTTTAAGAGAGAGTTTTGCTGGGTATTAGAGTCTTGGCTGCAAGTTATTTTCTTTCAGAATTTGGAATATGTTACTCCCTCCTCTCCTGGCTTTCATGACTTGATTCGGGTGGTCTGGCATAATTCCAATTGGTTTGCCTCTAAATGTCACTTGGCCTTTTACTTTCGTTGCCTTTAAGATTCTCTCCTTTGCCTCTACATTGGTCAATTTGATTACTATGTTGCGTGGTGAACCTCTTCTTTGGTCTTGTCTTGAGGGAGTTCTGTATGTTTCCTGGACCTGTGTGTTGATTTCTCTTTCTATGTTTGGAAAATTCTCTGTTATCATTTCTTTGAAGAGATTGTTTATTCCATAAGTTTCAACTTCTAAACCCTCTTCTATGCCTATTATTCTTAGGTTAGCTCTTTTAAAATTGGCCCAGATCTCTTCGATGTCCAATTCATACTGTTGTATTTTTTTCCTAAGTTATGTACTATAGATTCATTGTTAGTTTGGTCATCCTCTAAGAGTGATATTCTATTTTCCATGTGATCTAATCTGTTCTTTATAGTTTGCATTGATGCCTTCATTTCGATTATTTCATCTTTTACTTCCTTCAATGCTTCTGTTTGGTTTCTCTTTAGGTCTTCGAATTCTCTGTTCATTTGTTCCTTTATGTCTTCCTTTATTTCTTTAAAGCTCTGCCTACATTCTTTCTGAAAATCCTGTATTGTTTCTAGTATTAAAAATCTGAATTGTTCTTCTGGTAGTCTCTGCCATTCTGGGTTGGTGAGATCTGTTATTGAGGGGTTGTGGTAGCTCATTGTTTCTTTGTTATTTTTCCTTCCCATGGTTTCCCTGTTCATCGATTTATATCTTTGCTGTTCTTGCAAGTTTTCTTGTCCAATCTCTGTAGTTGTGGTTTAGGGGTGACAGGGTGTGTTCAGAGATAGAGTTTGGGTGAGAGGTCACCGTAATAGATGCAGGGATAGGGTAAAGAAAGGGGTAAAGATTAGAGATGGTAGATATTGATATGTGACAGGAAAAAGAGGAAAAGAAAAGATAGGAGGTAAAGTATAGCAGAGAGGAATATGGGGGGGGGCGGCTTGTAAAAGGGGTAAGGAGGGGGTTCAATGACCTAAGCGAGAGATAACAAAGCAAGTATTCATCCAAATAAACATAAACAAATCAAAGCAATAACAGAGTTTAGACAGATCAAATTTGAAAACTTAACATCAAAAGAGAATGAAAAAAACATAACAAAACAAAACCAAAAACCAAAACCAAAAAAAGCAAAACAAAACAAAACAAAAACAAGAACAAAAACCCCAAAATCTACAAATAGCAAACAGACACTAAAACCAACACTCTGCTAGTTCGTAAGTACCGAGCTTAAATTTTCACTTGTGTCTTTGGTGTTATTTATTTATTTATTTTAATTTGCTCTGTCAGTGCAGGCAGAGAATTGCCCACTGCTAGTTTATGTCTCTGGACTCTCCACTGGGTCTGGCTGCGTCTCTGACTCTGCTTTTTGCTTTAGCAGTCTAAAAGCCTGACCTTTCCAGAGACCCTGTGTGCACTGGGTTCCTCCACCCTTCTGGCCCTGTCTAGGCTCTAGCAGTGCAGATGGCTGAGTCTATCCTTTGTTTTGGGAATCCCGCACCCTGCACCCGAGGTGCATGTGGCTCGACTTACGTCTCCCTGCAGCTCGGCCTGTTCCCGTTCTGATGGCTGGGGGTGCAAACGGACAATGATGGTCTGCGTAGCTAGCAGGAAGTTGGTGGGAGGGACTGGCGGCAAAGATGGCAACCGCCGTTCCCAGTGCATGCAGGCTCGGTTCTCTGCTGTTCGGCCTGTTCCACCTCCTGGACAGCTGCTTCAGGCTCACTTTTCCATCTCTGGAGCAGAGCGTGGAGGCAGACCTGCCTGCTCGGCCTTCTCTGGTCGCTGGGGGGCGCAGGTTGGTGATAGTCTGGCTAGATGGCAGGAAGCTGGTTGGGAAGGGCTAGCAGGGAAGATGGTGGCCACTGTTCCACGGCACGCAGGCTCCCGCCGGCTCGTCCTGTTCCTCCTGGACTCAGATCCTCTGCTCCCGTTTCACGCTCGTGCTTCTGTTAAGAAGCTGTGTCTTATTTCAGGCTCTGGGCGGTCACAGTTCTGCGCTGAGGTGATGTGCTGGGACAGACCCCAGACCCGCGGGTGCTTATGCTGAGCGCCCCACGCGTTCTGGCCTCCACCTGGATGCGGTGTGGGGTGCCGGAGGTGCTGTGTCCTGGGGTTTGCTGTTCTCAGCGTCTGGGTGGTCCCCACAGCTCCTGGTCCTGTTTTTCCACAGCCTACTCCTTCGCTGCAGAGCCCGGCTGCTATCGGCCCCGGCAGAGCTGGGCCGGCGGGGGTCCGCGCGGATCGCGGATCGCTGCGCGGTGGCGTCCTTTGTTGTCCCTGCTCTGCTTTCTTGATCTTCTTTATTTGTTTGTGGTTCAAATTTCGCTTTTTTTTCCCTTCTGTTAAAAAGTTCTTTTTATGGTAAATTTAGATCCAAATCACAGCGTTTGTGGAAAGACGTTTCACTCAGTCGCCATCTTGGATCCTCCCCATGACATGGATCTTGTTTGGGCAAAAGTATGAAGAAAATGAGTGTTTCATGAGGCATCAGGAGATGAGAATTTAAATTCTGGCTCTGTCAATGACTAGAATTAATATGCTTCTTGTTGTCCATGATATGGTTTAATAATTCCAAGTCTCTCTTCCTTTTTTTTTTTTTTTTTTGCGGTAATGGGGATTGAGCCCAGAGGCATTCTACCTCTGAGATATACCCCCAGTCCTATTTTTATTCTTTATTTTGAAACAGGGTCTCTTTAAGTTGTGGAGGGCCTCACTAGGTAGCTGGATCCTCCGGTCTCAGCCTCCCGAATGCTGGGATTACAAGCGTGTGCCACCATGCCCGGCTCCCAAGTCTCTCTTTCTCATAAGTAGCAATGAGGCCAAGATGAAATGATCTAGCTTAAAGTGCTTTGTGAACTCTAAAGATATACATGAACTGCAATTATTACACAAAACAATGTGAATGACTTAACACTACAGAGCTGCACATTTAAAATGATAAAAATGGTAGATTTTGTGTTACATATTTTACCTCAATAAGAAATACAACTCTCATTATCTTTTATTGGACTGAGCACTGAGGTCTCCAAATGTATGTGATTGCAAAATTTTAGTGGCAAAAAGGCACACACACACACACACACACACACACACACAGTGTTCAAGAAATGGGCAACTGAATTGAATACACTTCACAAAAGAAGAGATACAAATGGCCAATAGATACATGGAAAAAATGTTCAACATTGTTAGTAATTAGGGAGATGCAAATCAAAATAACACTGAGATTCCATTTAACCCCAATCAGAATGGCAAATATCAAGAAGTCAAAGAACAATAATTGTTGGCAAGGATGTGGGGAAATAGGAACTCTTCTACATTGTTGGTGGGTTTGCAAACTAGTTGAACTGCTATGGAGATCAGTGTGGAGATTCCTTAGAAAATTGGGAATGGATCCACCATATGATCCAGCTATACCACTCCTGGATATCTTTACAAAGAGAACTACAGTAATATATGCTCTAGGAGTCTTTTGGTTGAGTTTTTTCGGTATTCTAGATATAGGGTCATGTCAGCTGCAAATAAAGATTATTTTATTTCTTCTTTTCCTATTTGAATTCCTTTCATATCCTTCTCTTATTGCTTTGGCTAGAGTCTAGAGGACTGTATCGAAAAGGAGTGGTGATAGTGGGCATCTTATCTTGTTCCTAATTTTAAAGGGAATTCCTGCAGTTGTTCCCCATTCAATATGATGTTGACCTTGGGTTTATTGTATATTGTCTTAATGATGTTGAGATATGTTCCTTCTATTTCAATTTTCTGGATGTTTTTAACATGTATGGTGTTGGATTTTATCAAGTGTTTTTTCATTGTCTATTGATATGATCATGTGATTTTTGCTCCTGGTTCTCTTTATGTGGTGAATAACATGTACTGATTTGCTTATGTTGAACCAGCCTTGCTTTCCTGGGATGAAACCAACTTATTCATAGTGTACAATTTTCATGATGTGGCTTTGAATATGCGTGTCTAGTACTTTGTTTAGAATTTTTGCATCTATGTTCATCAATGATATTGGTCTATAATTTTCTTTTCTTGAGGAATCTTTATTTGGTTTTGGTATTAATGTGATACTGGCCTCATAGAAGGAGTTTAGATGAATTCCATCTCTTTCAATTTCACAGAATAACTTGTGAAGTATTGGGACTAGTTCTTCTGTAGGTTTTGTAGAATTTAGCTGGAAACCCATCTGGACTTGGGGTTTTCTTTGATGGCAGAATTTTTATTGCTGTTTTTATTTTTTTGTTTGCTATTAGTTGGTATAGGTTTTCTATATCCTCCTGGTTCAATTTAGGTAGGTTGTATGTTTTTAGAAATCTGTCAATTTCTTCCATGTTTTCTAGTTTATTGGAATATGAATTTTCAAAATAGTTTCTTATGATCCTCTGAATTTCCCCACTGTCTGTGATGATGTTTCCTTTTTCATTTCTGATTTTAATAATTTAGATTGATTCTCTCTTTTGGTTAGGTTGGCTAGGGGTTTGTCAATCTTGTTAATCTTTTCAAAGAACCAGATTTTTGATTTGTTGATCCTATGTATTTTTTTATTCTCTATTTCATTTATTTCTACTCTGATTTTAATTATTTCCTGCCTTCTGCTGGCTTTGGGATTGGACTGTTTCTGTTTTCTAGATCCTTGAGGTATGTCATTAGGTTGTTTATTTGGTGACTTTCTGTTTTTCTTGTGTAGGCACTCAGTGATAATAAATTTTCCTCTTAACCTCAACTTCAAAGTGTCCCATAGACTTTGGTATGTCATGTACCTATTTTTGTTTAATTTTAGGATTTTTCCCCCTTATTTTTCTTCTGATCCATTCCTCAATCAATAGTGTACCATTCAGTCTCAAAGTATTTACATAATTTCCTTTGGTCTTCCTGTTGTTGATTTCTATTTTCATTCCATTGTGATCTGAAAAGATGCAGGGAATTATACTACAAATTTTGAATTTGCTGGTGCTTTCTTTGTGGCCCTGGATGTGGTCTATTTTGGAGAATGTTCCATGGGCAGTGGAGAGGAATGTGTATTCAGCTATTGCTGGATGAAATATTCTGTACATGTCTGTTAGGTCCATTTGGCTTATGGTGTTCTTTAGGTCTGAAGAGTCTTCAATCATCTTTCAACAATTAAAAATTCACTAAAAGGCTTCATTTAGAAGATTATTTTAACAATTAGAAATTTTGGATTCCAACTTGAAGTATGCAGAAATGAGAGGCCTTGTAATTGACAAGCATCATTTTTCACAACAAAATTTTATAACAATGGAAATATTTTCAAGTATTAGTCTTTCAAATGTTTTCATCATAGAATAAGATTTTTCTCTTGAAAATTAGTTTTTCTCATTCATATCTTAAAAGTCACCTTTACAGAGAAGTACATGTTCACTATCTTTGATTTGTCCTGAGTTTTTGCTGGGTAACACAATACTAAACTTGCCATCATGGAATGTTCAAACATTTGAAATACTTGCTTCTTGTAGAAGAAAAATTTGAAAGTCATTATTGCCAGCATCAATTCATATATACACTAGTTTGG
Source organism: Graphiurus murinus (assembly GCA_004027655.1). Lineage (NCBI taxonomy): Eukaryota > Metazoa > Chordata > Mammalia > Rodentia > Gliridae > Graphiurus > Graphiurus murinus. The sequence continues at coordinate 6,146 of PVLC010026941.1, forward strand.
GATAGTCTTAGTTTTGGATAATTTTTGATATTACCTTGCTATAAACATTCTGTCATTTCCTCCTGTGCCCTAGTGAATCATTAGAGTTGTGAAACTATTTTAGATATGTTTATCTAGCAGTTGAGAAATGTGAAACACTCCCTACTTGTTGGGAATCCAGGAACTTGCCTGCTAAGATGACATGCAGTGGTCAGGTTTGGATCCTGTCTTCCTTCCATGTTGAGTCAAGTACCTGTTTACACCTGTGTTTATCACTGGGCCACCCGAACTCCACTTTCTAAGAGGTAGCATCTGTTTTCCCATGGCCACCCTCCTTTCCATCCCAGTACCCACTTCATTCTATGTAGGTTCTCAAGATCTCAGTGCTTTTGAAATAATTTCCTCTTAAAATCAAGTGCCAACAAGAAATGGAAATCATACAGTTTTGCTAGTCTAGGTTTCCTCATCTTTAAAGAAGCTCAAACTATATTTTAAAGATCTCTTCTATCTTTAATAATCTAAATTCTCAGACTCTCTCTAGCTGGTATTAACTCGAATGCTTATATAACCTCTTCTATACTCTCAATATAAGTATTTTTGTTGCATTGTAAGATAATTTATGGTGTCACTGTTTACTGAAAATATTTAGTGAAGAGCATAAGAAACCTGTAGTCTTAGTCGGGTATGGTGGTACATGCTTGTAATCCTAGTACTTGGGAGCCTGAGACAGGAGGATTGCAGGTTCACCACCAGCCTCAACTACTTAGTGAGTCCCTCTGCAACTTAGTGAGACCCTGTTTCAAACTAAAGAATAAAAACAAAAATAGGGCTGGGGTGTAGCTCGGAGGTGGAATGCCCCTTGGTTCAATCCCCAGTACCACACACAAAAAAAGAAACCTGTAGTCTTTCACTTAGTATTCTCAACTATGTTTCTTGCATTCTTAGGTTTGGAATAGAATTAATCTATGTTTCTTGTGCGGCAATAATTTCAAATTCATTATTTTTGCCCTTGTTTACTACTGATATGATATTTCATATTTATAAATTTACATTGCAGTTATGTGACTGTGTAGAATTATAACTGCTGCCGACATGGGTTCTTCCTTGGGTTCTGGCAGGAGAGGAGCTTAATAACAACAATAAAGTTCAATAATAACAAGTCATCTTGGCACAGATTCATACTCTTTGGAGTGGAAGTGGGTACATTCCTTATAGATATTATTAGTTATATTGACAGAAAAGAAAATGTACTCTTAGGAAACATAACTAAAAGTAAATAACAAACACTTATTGAGTATTTACTGCAAACACCATACCATGTACGTCTAAATGTTTGCTAAATTGGTAAGTTAGGGACTTAGAGTATCCCATGCTAGTAGATGTCAGGTCTCTTGAGAGACTGAGCTTCTCTAAATGAAATTTTCAATCCAACTCTAAATGCTCTTCCAAGATCACAGTAATTCAGGATTAGGACAGATGACCTCTTGCTTCTTTGGCTGGAGTCATAGAAATCAGGAGGATTGAACTCCTTGGATGCACGTGAATTGAGTTTCATCCAGGGAAACTCTCTATCTCAGACAAATTGGGATGTTTATCACTCCAGGTCCAGCTGGAAATTTGGGAATAAGAAATGAACATGGATTTTGTTGAATAGTTAGCAGCTTCTGCAAAGTCAGCTCAGATTTCACAGCCCAGCATTGTAACCTTTCCCTTGCAAGTCCTTCTTTCAGAAGCCTGCAGACTTACTTTCAATCTCCAATACCTATTCTCAGCCCACTGTCTATTGATGACTAATAACTCATTGGGAAAAAAAAATAGAATAATTTCATCTTCCTGCTGCCAAATCCAAGAGTCAACCTGGCTCTGTGTCTAACTCTGTCTTTTTTCTTTGCATTGCAAATGCATCTTTGCAAAACAAAAACAAAAATCAAAAAACGGCAGAGTATGGTGGTGCATGTAATCCCAGCATTTGGGAGATTGAGACAGGAAGATCACAGGTTCAAGGGCAGCCTGGGCAACTTAGCAAAACCCCCAGCAACTTAGTAAGATCCGGTTTCAAAATAAAAAAATAAAAAGGGTGAGGGGTGTAGCTCAGAGGCAGATTCCCCAGTAACACCACACATACACACACATGCACGCACAAATGCATCTTTGCTCCTGTGAGGGGTTAAATAATCTTATACTTTTGCCACCATCCATCCTTTATTTTTCCTTCTACAATTTTTAAATTGCCCTGTCATTCTTTTATTTGCCCCCTTTCTTTTTTTTTTTTTTTGTGGCACTAGGGATTGAACTCAGGGGCATTCTACCTCCGAGCTACACCCCCAGCCCTATTTTTTTATTCTTTATTTTGAAACCGAGTCTCACTAAGTTGCAGAGTGCCTCACTAGGTAGCTGAGGCTGGCTGCGAACCCGGATCCTCCGGTCTCAGCCTCCTGAATGCTGGGATTACAAGCGTGCGCCACCACGCCCGGCTGCCCCCTTTCTACTGGCACATTCAAAGCAGCATTCAAACACTGATACCCACATAAACACATGCTCCTCCCTTCCTCCCTCCCCTCCAGCTCCAGCCATTTCTGTTTTCATTTAGGGGAGAACGACTAACTCCATTTTCTATTCTTTTTGCTCTCATTGCCTTCTCGACTGGCCCCCTGAGCACCAGTCTCCTCTGTTCCCTGTTAGGTCACAGAAGGATCTTAGTAAGACTTAGTAAGATTGTTTACCTCTTGCAAACACAACAGGATTATCTTCTTCCTCATTTTATGTGGCCTCTCGATAGCACTCAACATGGTTGCAGCTCCTACCATCTTGACAGGTGCTTTGCCTTACAGTTTTTATTTTTTAATTAATTAATTTACTTAATTTTTTTTCAGTGCTGGGGATTGAACTCAGGGGCATTCTACCTCCAAACTACCCCCTAGCCCTATTTTTTTATTCTTTATTTTGAAACAGGGTCTCACTATGCTGTGGAAGGCCAGGCTGAGGCTGGCCATGAACCTGCGATCCTCCTGTCTCTGCCTCTCAAGTACTGGGATTACAAGCGTGCACTACCACGCCCAGCTCCTTACAGCTTTTAGACATCACACCCTTTCAATTTCTTTCCTCCTCCGTGTGGCCTCTTATCAGTTTCCTTTACTTTCTGTCTCTCTGGGAGACCTCCTGTCCAGGGCTCTCTTTTTCTCCAGCTACACTTTATATATGGTACCTATTTATCATATATAGTTATATATAATTCTGTGGCCTTGGTTACCTCCCACAGGCAGATAATACCAAACATCTATCAACCATGATCTCCAGCTAAACTTCAAAATACTTCCATTGGATATCTAATAAATACCTCAAAACCATCAGGTTAATAAAATATATTTTCGATGTTTCCCTGCAGTAAATGGCGACATCTTTCACCCAGCTGCTCAAGCTAAAAACCATGGAATACACCATGACTCTGCTCTGTCCTTCACCGCACTGTCATCTCATATACAAACAAGTCCTGCTGTGCTGCCTTGAAATACAGCCTGGCCCGGGTGTTCCCAACCGCTCACATGCTGTCACCTCACTTGCACCCTTGTGTGTATGCTCAACTCACTTCTCTGTGGAGTCTCATTGCGGTTCTCTGTGGGTGCTCAACTTGTTTGTCTATGGGTGCTCAACTCAGTTCTCTGTTCCCACTCTAGATTTCTGTAGAGTCTTCTCCACATAGCTTCCTGGGTGGTACAGTGTTGAATACAGTCAAACGTCATTCCCCTTGCCTGAAACCCTGGGTGCTAATCTCATACTCAGGGCACAGCGCCTTTCTTACCAGAGTTTGAACACAGGATGCTCATATGTTTCCCAGGGGTTTTATGGTCCCTCCATAGAACTCTTTATTGTCAACTTGGAGTGGGCCTACCTTCTTCATATTATCTGGGTCTTGGCTTCAATGTCACCTCCTAGAGAGGACGTAGGGACCATCGCAGTGTGTATTTCTTGGACGAGCACTGATGTTGAGCATCTTTTCATGTGCTTATTGCCCAGTCATATCTATTCTTTGGTAAATTATTTGATTGATTATTCTCTTGATTCGATCTCTTGAACTGTGGAGCTTCTTTATATCAGCTTGATACAAATATTTATCAGCTGTATATATTGCAAACATTTTCTCCAGTCTGTGGTTTCTTTTATTTCTTTTATTTTATTTTATTGTGGTACTGGGGATAAAACCCAGGGCCTCACACATGCTAGGCAAGCACTCTACCACTGAGCATACATCCCCAGCCTGTCTTTTAATTTTCTTAATTATATCTTTGGAAGAGGGGAAATTTTAAATTTTGAAATACAATCAATCTCCTTTTTATGGGGTATCTGACTGCACTTCTGGAGGGGGGCAAATGACGGAAGGCAGCATTGGACCGTGCCTCTCTTGAGCCAGGGGATTTGGGTGAGGAGGAAAACAACTTTTGAGCACTGCGAGAGTGGGGTACACTCCCAGAGGCAGAACCTCCCCGCGGTTGATATGGCCCTTGAGGATCAACTGTTCCACCCGATCCCAGGTGCTCCAGTGAAAGAGGTTACTCTAAGGGAGCCATGGGGCGACCTTGACTAGGACACCCCAGGCCTTAGTGGCCTGGGATTCTGACAATTCGAGTCCCCGACTTTTCAGCAGAACTCTGAGAGAGTGAAGAGAAGGGTCATCTGTAGAGGAGGACTGCCCCATATCTTACAGGGGTACACTCACCCAAAGTCCGATTAGCTCGTTGGCGGAATCCTGGGCCTCACATGGGGCACTGGATGTTGTGTCCTGTGCAACATGGGGTAGACTAAGCAGATCAGCCGCTTCACCTGCTGGGGTCCGAGAGTGTCGACGGCCGGGCCCACCACTCCAGGGAGTCGAGATAACCCCCCAAGAAACGACACCAAGCCGGGAGTCTTGTCAGCGATCAGGCACTGCAGGATCTCAGCTTTATTTGAACAAGCAACAGTTTATATAGGGAGGCCAGATAAGGAAGTGAAACTGGGGCGGGAGCCAATGGGAACAGATCTTGTCACCAGTTGCTGGGGAAGGTAGGTGGTAAAAGATTAATGGCTGCTTCCGGCCCTTCCTGGAAGGAAGTGGTTCCAGGAACAGGATGTATTAGGGTGGAAGAGTATGCTTCTCATATTTGACCAAAAAAGGTCAGAGCCTGTGAGTGCCAAATGCCACATGACATGGGCTGCCCCTACAATGTATTTTACATCCTATTAAGGAATCTTTGCCAGGATTCATGGCCAAGATCATATACATTTTCTCTTGAAGGTTTGTTGCCTTTATGCCTACGATTTGTTTGGAGTAAATGTTTATAGTGTGATAGATTGGTAAAGATGCATTACGCATTTGCATACAAATGTCCAATTATTCTAGCACCGTCTGCTGAAAATACTATCCTTCCCACTGAATTGTCTTAGCACCTTTGTTAAAAATCAATCTAAGTAGCCGGGCGTGGTGGCGCACGCTTGTAATCCCAGCATTCGGGAGGCTGAGACCGGAGGATCCGGGTTCATGGCCAGCCTCAGCTACCTAGTGAGGCACTCCACAACTTAGTGAGACTCGGTTTCAAAGTAAAGAATAAAAAATAGGCCTGGGGGTGTAGCTCGGAGGTAGAATGCCCCTGAGTTCAATCCCCAGTACCGAAAAAAAAAAAAAAAATCAATCTAAGTGAGGCACAGAAAGACAATATCATGTGTTCTCACTCATTTGTGGAAACTGAAAAATGGATCTCATGGAAGAGAAGAATAGTGACTAGCAGAGAGTAGGAGGAGCAGGGGAAGAGGGGACAAGGAAGAGGTTAGATAAGGGGCACCAAAACACAGTGAGATAGGAGGAATTTTTCCTAGCACATTCTGTAGCCTAGCACAGTAACTATAGTCTACAACAATCTATGATATATTTCAAAATAGTTAGAAGAGTCTAAAGATTCCCAACACATAGAAATAATGTTTGGGGAGATGAAAAAGACTGATTTGATCATTACATTTTACACATGTACCAAATTATCACACTATAGCCATAAGCATTTACAAATATTATGTCAATAAGCACTAATAAAAACTAATCTCTAGATCAGCACTGTCAAATAGAACTTCCTGCAATAATTAATATATGCTTATCTGTGCTATCTAACACATTGCCACTGGCCACTTGAAATGTGTACACTTCAAATACAACAGGAACTAAAGTAGTTAATTTTACATTTAAATGCAACTTAAGGCTAGATTTTTTAAAAATTTAATTCTGGGGATTAAACCCAGGGATATTCTACCTCAAGCTACATCTCCAGTCCTACTTTTTATTCTTTATTTTAAAAAAGGGTCTCACTCAGTTGCGGAGGGCCTCACTAAGTAGCTGAGGCTGGCCATGAACCTGGGATCCTCCTGTCTCAACCTCCCAAGTACTGAGATTATAAGCATGTACCATCACCATCGGCTATCTTTTTATTATATATACTTTTTCGGGTGCATTATAGTCTCACATATAATGTAGTGATAGTGACACACATGCTCACAGCACTTAGTGGGCTTTCCCCCAGCTCCCTCCCCCTTCTCCCCGTTTTCCCCATACAGGGTATTGAGATTGAAATTGGAATTCTCACGTAGGTACATAATGTCCATGGAAATAATTCCTTCACTGATCATCCCTCTCCTCCTCGCCTTCCCGTAAACCACCCCCTCCTCGCTCCAGTGAAGTTTCTCCTCCTTTATCTAAAGTCTCTCTTGTATCCGTCACTCCCTAGCTTCTGCATATTAGAGAAACCATATGCCCCTTCACTTTCTGTGACTAATCTCACTTAGCAATGTTCTACAGGTTTATCCATTTTCCTGCAAACAACATAATTTTATTCTTCCTTATTGCTGAATAGAATTTCATTGTGTGTATATCCCACAATTTTGCAATCCATTCATGTTTTGATGGACATTTAGGTTGGTCCCATAACTTGACTATTGTGAATTGTGCTGCTATGAACATGGATATGCATGCATTACTATAATTCTCTGATTTTAGTACCTTTGGAAAGAGACCTAGGAGTGGTATAGCTGGATTATATACGATGGATCCATTTCCATTTTTCTGAGGAATCTTTACACTGATCTCCATAGTGGCTGAACTAATTTGCAATCCCACCAACAGTGTAGAAGAGTTCCAATTTCTCCATATCCTCACCAGTATTTATTTATTTATTTATTTATTTATTTATTTATTTATTTATTTATTTATTTATTTATTTTACTTCTTGATGATTGCCATTCTGATTGGGGTTGGATGGAATCTCAGTGTAATTTTGATTTGCATCTCCCTGATTGCTAATGATGTTGAACATTTTTTCATGTACTTATTGGCCATTTCTGTCTCTTCTTTCCTGAAGTGTCTATTTAGTTCAATTGCCCATTTCTTGATTAGTTGTTTTTTTTTAGTGTAATTTTTTTTTAAAGTTCTTTGTATATTCTAGATATTAGTCCTTTATCAGAGGGATAGTTTGCAAAGATCTCTCTCCTCAGGCTCTTGATAGTTTCCTTTGATGAGCAGAAACTTTTTAGTTTAATATTATCCCATTTAATTCTTGTTTTAATTTACTGAACTTAGGAGGTCTTTTGAGGAAGTTTCTAATTGTGCCTATATGTTGGAGTGTTGAACCTATACTTTCCTCTTTAAAAGCTACTATCTTTAACAGTACAATTTTGTAATCTTCTATGCTACCGATGTCTAAATGATGAGGTAGAATTAGAGGAATAAAGTTTAGGCAGAAAGGAGATGGTTTGGGAAGGAAATGAAAAATGGTTTTGTTTTAACAGAGCTTGTTCATCCTTAAAAAGGCAAGGCCTATTCACCATGGGCTGACTCCACATTGAAAGTCCCTAAGGTGATTTTTCAGAGCTCCATTTGCCTCTCAAAAGGAAGTCACACCTACTGTAAGAAAGACTCCACATCCCAGACTTCCTGTCTCCACTCCTGATAGTCCTGCCTAAAGTTTTTTCACCTTTTTTTAGACCCCAAGAATAGGGACCAATATCCCATGCTGCCCCAGGTTCCCTATTCCCTGCACTGGACCCCAAAGCCAACACTTCTCCAGGTGTGATATAAAAAGGATGAGAGACCATGTGCTTTCTCTGTTTCCCAGCTGCCTCACTCTCTTTTCCAGCTGCGATCCCGGAGACTTCTGAGGTGACCTGTGCCTTTTCCCCTGTGCACCTGTGCTTTTTCCTTAAAAATAAAACTTCTGCCTTTGTCCCTATCTGGCACGTGTTGAAATTCTTTTCACCATGGAGGCTAAGAACCCATGAGAGATATCGTGCCGACCCATGACATAACTTTGTATCAAAACTAAATTGTGAAATCTTCCAATTTTTTTTTTAATTTCCAAAAATTGTTTTTGTCTATTTTTAGGTAATTGGTAACTTTAGAAAATGCTTGTCAGTATCTATAAAAATAGCCACTGAGATTTTAATTGTGATTACACTGATTCTATATGCAAATCTTAGAAGAAATTGGCATTTGTATCCATAAACATGGCACATCACTTTATCTCTAATTTCCCTTTACAATGTTTTGTAATCTGTACATAATCTATTTTGGGGGGATTGAACCCAAGGTCATTCTACCTCTGAGCTATCCTTGTGTTAGAAGTAAAATTGTATGGTGTCGTCTGAAAAATAAAGACATGCATCTGAAAGCAGCTCGGCAAGGCGAATTTTACTTTTTGCAAAAAGGGATCCTGCCATCAGTAAGGTCAGGTGTGCAAGAACAACCTGGAGGAAGCTTGCTGGCATTTTATTTTCAGCAGGAGGCTTCTGTGCTATGCTCCTATTGGTGGGAACACAGCCTCACAATCTTTATCCATTGGCTGAAGGGAGTATTGGGGGAGGGGCTAGCACTCACAATTTCCTGGAAATGCTATCTTTACAAAAATGCAAGCACACAATGGCAGTTTTACAACATGGAGCCCAAGTCGAAATATTCCTTTGATAGAAAAGATCCAATTATTTCTCACACTTGATGAGGTAGGAGAGAAGGAATAAAAATTTAGGCAGAAAGGAGACAAATTAGGAAGGAAAGGAAAAAAATCTAGTTTTAAAATCTGGAAAGGTCATAATCTCCTAACTCCACCCTATAGGGTGTGCCCGGCCTTGGGCAGGAGCCTCAATGAGCCCACACCCTAATCTCAATGGCCCCTCTCGGTATCTGAGATTCCTGAGATGCTTAGTAAGCAAAGGATCCATGAGGACAAAGGTCAGACCTCAGCCAGCCACCACCCATCATTGCTAAGAAACCTGAGGAAGAGGAGGTCCAGACCTCTGCTGTGCCCACCCCTTCTTGGGGGTTCTATAAAAGAACTGCAAAGGCTGCAAAGACTCTCTTGGCCGGGATGATCCCCCCTCACCTGCCTCCTCCCTCGAATCCCTCACTTTCCTAAATAAAACTTCTGCCTCTGTCCCTGACTGGTGTTGATGAGGTAGGATAGGAAGCCTAAAAAAGTTAGGTAGGAAGGAGGTGCTGGGAGGAAAGAAAAATATAATTTTTAAAATCTGGAGAGTTCTAGTTGACCCCACCCTATAGGGTGTGCTCAAAATCTTAGGAGAAAAGTCTAAGTGAGCCACACCTTTTTAATCCCCTGAATCCCAGCCCCCACCTAATATTCAGGACAAAGGTCAAGATCCATCTTGAAACCTGAGAAGGAAGAAGATCCAACCCTTCCTGTGCCTGCCCTCTTGGGACCACCACCTATCGCCCACCTGAATCTGAAGAAGAGGAGGGTCCAACTCTTCCTGTGCCCGCCCTCTTTGAGACGAACACCTATCGACCACCTATAACCTGTGCTCCAGACTTTTAGGCCAGCCCCCTTTATAAGGACGGCAAGAGACTTGCGGGGCCCCCTTTTTTCCTTTTGCCCTTTTCCCTGGTGCTCTTGGTTTGCCCTCCTGTTCCGTGCCTAAAGATTCCCTCTTACCCGTTCCCTGACTTTTCCTGAATAAAGACCTGCCTGTTGTTCCTGACTGGCGCGTGTTAAAATTCTTTTTATCATGGAGGCCAAGAACCCACGAGTGGGATCCCATGTTACCCCACGACAGTGTGATTTGAAATTCTTTTCTCTTCTCCAAAGAAGCCAAGGACACACAAGAGGTATCATGCTGACCCATGACAATATGTAGTCCTGTGCATATGACTGTGTATATGTATATGATAAACACATAATATACATTCTGTTCCATGTATGGAGCAGAATTCAGCATTTAATGGCAGATACAAAAAGGCACCAAAGCTCCCATGCAGGAGAGGGGCCCTAGAATATATTTTAAAAATGTATTAGCCAAGCATGGTGGTTCACACTTGTAATCCCAGGACTTGGGAGGCTGAGACAGGAGAATTGCAGGTTTGAGGCCAGCCTCAGCAACTTAATGAGGCCCTCCATAACTTGGTGAGAACCTGTTTCAAAATAAAAAATAAAATAGGGCTGAGGGTGTAGCTTAGAAGTAGAATGTCCCTGAGTTCAATCCCCAGTACTGCAAAAAATTATCAGGATAAATTATTATATACTGCACATTGAATTTGTCACTTCACTGAACAATTTCTATGGATTATACAGTTGGAGAAAGAATATAAAGTAGAAGATATCTTGTAGAATTTGAACTGGGAAATAAATATTTTCTAAGACTAATTGTTAAGTAATCCTTTCTGGCAAAGGGGAGTCCTTACTTGGAAGCATGTAAGCCATAATGTTGAGGTTCTGTAAAAGTATCTAAGAGGACCAAGAATCTCACCAAACAGATATCAGGTATAGCTCACAGTAACTGGCAAGAGTACACAGGAAATACTGAAATTCACAAGTACCTAATATAGCTAAATATAGTCTTTCTGAGTTGACTGATCTCCTGCAGTGAGCGTTATCACTGGACTTTGATTACAGCTATGTCTCAGGTGCAGATACTGGCTATATTTAAGAAAACAACACCAAATCAATTTAATTAACTCCTGTCCTTCTTTAGTATTTTTATTGTCAATTCTAAAATTTGTTTCCATTTTAGCTCTAGGTATCAAGGCCTATAAACAATTGATCAATTCTTTATGTTTTGCATATAGAAGAAAGGCTATCAACATTTACTGCAAATTAAACTAAGGTCCAATTATTATTCAAAAATTTCTGTGGTTTGGAAATAGGATGTATCTTGACAGGTAACATTTCTAGGTAGCCAGAAAATATCTTTTAAATCATTGTAATGTTTTAAATACCTTAATATCTTGGCTGTTATAATTACCTATCCCTTAAAAAATTATTACCTAGAGCAGGGCGTGGTGGCGCACGCTTGTAATCCCAGCATTCGGGAGGCTGAGACCGGAGGATCGGGGTTCGCGGCCAGCCTCAGCTACCTAGTGAGGCACTCAGCAACTTAGTGAGACTTGGTTTCAAAATAAAGAATAAAAACTAGGGCTGGGGGTATAGCTCGGAGGTAGAATGCCCCTGAGTTCAATCCCTAGTACTGAAAAAAAAAATTATTACCTAATACATTAATAAATTTTTCTTACAATAAACTAAAGCATTAAAGATAAGCTTGAAGTTTTCTTTAGCCATTATACCTAATTTCAGTTTTCTTCCTAATTCCTAGAGACAACTTTTAATATAAAGTTGATGCCTATCCTTCTATATATTTTGCTATTCATATGGAAATATATAATATTAATGAATGGACTTTCCAAAAAAAAATGGTTGTACTTCACGTATTTTTTTGCAGTTTGCTTTAATATTCGACAATATCTCTTTTCCTGCTTTCTTTTTATCCCATACTAAAGAACAAGTTGAAGCTGGGAATAATCCCCATACTTGGAAGGCTGAGGCAGGAGGATTGCAGGTTTGAGGCCAGCCTCTGTAATTTAGGGATACTTTCAGCAACTTAGGAAGACCTTATTTCAAAATAAAGATAAAAAAGACTGGAGATAGAATGCCCTAGGGTTTAATCCCTGGTAACAAACAAACAAAAACAAGTTGATTTTGTCATTTGCCTTCTTAACAACAGAATCTTGATAGACAAATGAACTAATTTATAAATGGCTAGTTTTAGATTTTAAATGTGTGCTTGATATTTAATGGCTAGTTTTACATTTTTAATATTTGGTTAAACACAGTGCACATTGACTAAGCAAATCCATCACAATTTCAATAAAAAGGGAAGTGAGGGAGGCAAAAAAGAGAACAAATAGCCTAGAGTTGTCCTTAGTTGACAGCTTGTCCAAGACTGGCTCTTTTCTTAAAGGTACAAACCTTTTCTATTTGAGCATCAGCACTTGAGTACAGCAGTGGATGCAAAGAGAAGCCAGCCTAGGGATCTTTGTGCAGAATCTCTGCATTATGCTAGTGGCCGTGGGGTCCAGGAACAGGAGCACTTGTCTTCAGGACTGTCACCTGAGGACATTTCCCTTCTTCCCCACTTAGTGTTATGAGGACTGCCTAAAGATCCAGGGGTTCGTCTATGACATCCAGGAGGTTGGGGACTGGATCCTCCAGCTACCTACAGGTGAGGAGTAGATACCAATGAGCAGGAATGCAGAGCTCCCTGGTAAGTAGAAAATATTACAGAAAAGATGTGGCCCTTTTCCCAGGAAGGCAGAATGAAAAAAAAAAAAAAAAAAAGGTCTTGAAGGCCTCCATTTTTCAGCATAGAAAAGGACTTGATAGTGGGCATGGTGGTACAGGCTTGTAATCCCCCGTACCTGAGAGGCTGAAATGGGAGAAACTCAGGTTCATGGCCAGCCTCAGCAGGTAGAGTGCCCCTGGGATGAATCACTAGAACCACCCCCCTCAAACCCCCCTTCCCCCCAAAAAAGATTCAATAGATTGAAGAAATGCCTGGGTAGACTAGCACTTCAACCAAAGGAAGAAAACATGCACCCCTTTAAGCTATTGAACTTGCTCCTGAGTCACCGCAAGTCTGAGCCTTACCACTGGAACAGTCCTGCTGTCTGTGGGTGGCTCCTGCCTGCCTGCTCCCCTCAGATGCAGCTGGTCTCAGGGAATGCACTGGGACATGTGACAGTACAACTCTCCTGTGTTATGTCTTGACAGTTTTATTTTCTAGAAATAAAATAGAAACTTTATGATCTGCAACTATTTAAATAGGCAAGAAAAAACTTGACTCTCAACTAAATAGATAAAGAAATTTCCTGACTCGACAGCAGAGCCGGCTTCTGCACCTTGAAGGCTGTTCTCACCTGCCCTTACCTGCCTTCACCTGCCTGGGACCAGTCTTCTCACAGCAACAGGCAACAGGGTGAAGCTTTGTTCAAGTCCACTGCCCCTACCTACCTTGAGGACTTGTATTCACATTATTTCCCTTTCCATCTGTCCAAACCGCTAGAATTCCTTTATACCAACAAATATTCTGTCTTGACTCTTCCCCCCAGATAGACACTTGGGAAGATTGTCTTTTTGCCTTTCTTTCTTTCCAGAAGAAAAGCAGGCTAATCAAGAGAAACAAAACTAAAACGAGAGTTTTTGAAAGCAAGCTACAAATGTCTTTCCAGGTTTGGCAATGCTGACACCCTTCCTTAATGTCCCATTCTAAATTTTGTCACTCCTGAATATGTTACAATGCAACCATTGTCCCCAAACCCCCCAAATTAATATATTGTTCATTTAAGAACTGCTTTTCTTATAAATATACCATCTGCCTTTTTACCATGGGTCATTCTTAAGAATGGGGGAAGCTGGGTATAGTGTTACACACCTGTAAACCCAGTACTCTGGAGGCTGAGACAAGAGGATTGCATGTTCAAGGTCAGTCTCAGTAACATAGCAAGACCCTCAGCAACTTAGTGAGACCCTGTTTCAAAATAAAAAAAGGGCTGGGAGTGAATCTTGAAGGTAAAATGCCTCTGGACTCAATTGAGAGAAATAAACAGAAAAAAAAGACAAAAAAGAAATGACAAATGTTTGAGCAGATAAGTATGTTTAACCTGATTTAAACATTTTACACTGCATACATGCATCAAAACATTAAATGTCACCCTACTAGTATGCACAACTTTTATGTTTTTATATATCAGTTAAAATACATTTTAAAAAGAGTGCATATCATCTGGGTGTGGTGGCACACACCTGTAATCCCAGTACTTGGGAGCCTGACACAGGAAAATTGCACATTCAAGAGTAGACTTTCAACAAACTGGTGAGACCTTGATTCAAAAAGACAACAATTTTTTTTTAAAGGGCTGGAGGTATAACTTGGAGATAGAATGCTTCTGGGTTCAATCCCTACACACACACACACACACACACACACACACACACACACACACACAGAGGAATGGGGGAGAGCAGAAAAATGCATTGAGAATTGAAACTGTCATGCTTTCCTGTTTCTACAATTTTAATTATTTTATTTGGAAATAGTCTAAAACTTACAGAAAAGAAGGAAGTACAGTATGAATCTTTTTGTCCCTGAACTGTTAGAGAGTAAATTACCAACATGACAGCCATGGCTGCTGTCTGATTTAGCATATATTTCTTACCAAAAAGAACACTCTTTTATATAACCATGATACAAACACCACCAGTAAATTAACTGACCCCATTCAGGTTGTGCCAGTTGTTTCAATAACAACAATATGATCCAGCTCATGTTATCTTTTTCTCTTTTTCTCTTTTTTTTCTTTTTCTTCTTTTTTTCATCTTTCCTTTATTTGGTGCATTGTAATTACACATCTTTGTTAGGTACAAGCTAGTATATATAGGTAAAGACATCCATGCACACATTTCTCATTTAACCCTTCCCCAATTCCCGCCCCACTCCCTCCTCTTCCCTCCTTCTCAAGGTCAGTTTAGTGATTGACTTTGATGTGTTCATAGAAAGTACATCATGTTCATTAGGGTGCCCTCCCTACCCCCTTCACCTTCCGTTAAGTCAAATTCTTTGTTCACCTAAGGATTCTCCTTCATCTGGAGTCCCTCTTATGTCCCATTTTCTCCCTAGCTTCCACATACTAGGGAGAGCATTCGATTTTTAACTTTTTGTGACTGACTAATCTCACTTAACATAATGTTTTCCAGTTCCTTCCATTTCTTTGCAAATAACATGATTTTGTTCCTCTTTATGGCTGAGTAAAATTCCATTGTGTACATATCCCATAGTTTTGTAATCCATTCATCTGTTGATGGACATCTTGGCTAGTTCCATAGTTTGGCAATTGTAAACTGTGCAGCTATAAACATAGATACACATGCGTTGGTCTGATAGTTTGGTTTCCTTTCTTTTGGGTAGATACCTAGTAGAGGTATTGCTGGGTCAATGGTAGGATCATTCCCATTTGTTTGAGGATCCTCCATACTGTTTTCCAAAGTGGTTGCACTAGTTTGCAATCCCATCAACAATGTATTAGGGTTCCCACTTCTCCACACCCTCGCCAGCATTTGTTGTTGTTTGTGTTCTTGATAGTTGCCATTCTGATTGGAGTTAGGTGAAATCTCAGAGTAGTTTTGATTTGCATCTCTCTGATTGCTAATGATGTGGAACATTTCCTCATACATTTATTAGCCATTTGTATTTCTTCTTTTGTGAAGTGTCTATTTAGATCCTTTTCCCAATTTTTGATTGGGTTATTTGTTTTCTTAGCTGTGATTTTCTTGAGTTCTCTGTATATCCTAGATATTAGTCCTTTATCGGAAGAGTAGCTGGCAAAAATTTTCTCCCACTCTGTGGGTTTTCTGTTGAGGTTCTTGATAGTTTCCTTTGCTGCACAGAAGCTCTTTAGTTTAATGCAATCCCATGTATTGATCTTCCTTTGGGCTGCTTGTGCTTTTGGGGTCTTGTTGAGAAAGTTTTTACCTGTGCCTATGTGTTCAAGTGTTGGGCCTATGCCTTCTTCAAATATCTGCAAGGTCTCCGGCCTGACTTTCAGGTCTCTGATCCACCTGGAATTGACTCTTGTGCTGGGTGAGAAAGTGGGGTTTATTTCCATTTTCCTGCATATGGTTAACCAGTTTTGCCAACACCATTTGTTAAAGAGGCTATCTTTTTTCCAGTGTATGTTTTTGGCTCCTTTGTCAAAAATCAATTGACTGTAAGCACATGGGTCTGTTTCTGAATCTTCTATTCTGCTCCATTGGTCTGTGTGTCTGTTTTTGTGCCAATACCATGCTGTTTTTATTACTGTGGCTT
>PVLC010026942.1:0-22276 GCA_004027655.1 Graphiurus murinus
AACCCAGGCAGAAATCTCTCCCTCTGTAAACAAGCAGTCAACTTCCACGCAGAGCCTCCTGCGCAGTTAGTCGCCCCGCTCCCTCCTGCTGTGGGGCTGCCCCCCCCCCCCCCCCCGCTCTGGCTAATGTCTGGCCTCCCATAAATCAGGAGTCTGACTTACAGAGACCTTAGTGACAGTTTACCCTTGAACGGCAGGCCTGAGAGTCACGTCCTCCGAGTTCACAGGCCAGCACATTTCTCTTGAATGTGGGATTGCTTTTTGTGATCCCCAGAAAGGGTTTATTATCAGCCATGAGTTTAACACGGGCAGAGAAAGAAGGGAAGGGGGCATTATAGGGTCAGTTTGCACAGGGGCGGAGAGACCAGTGATATTTGCCTCTCTGGCTCTTATTCTTGCCTCTGCTCCAGAGCTTCTGCCTGCTGAATTGCTGCTGCAGGCCTGGCGATCACCAGCCCGCTGGACCCCGCCTCTGCCCTCACCTATTGTCTTCCTCAGCCTCCTTCAACCTCCCAGCATCCTCCCCTAGAAAAACACATTAGGGACCTCACAAGGGGATTGAAACATTGAACTCGGTGACTGGCTGAGGAAGGTGCCATGGTTCCCCCTGGGCCGTCCTGGGCAAGCCATACTGCCCTCTGTCTCCTGGACTATGAATGAAGGAGCTGGACCAGACCAGAGGTTGCAAATCAGCCACCCGCAGCTGCCACGTGTGTGTGATGCCACTGACCCCCCAATGCAGAAGAATCAGGAAGGTCAACTCCAAGAGGTCTGGGAGCTCTCCAGGATCACAGCTGTGTTCTCAGAGCCCACAACAGTGGCTGATGACGTAGACTCTCTGGTGAACGAAGCAGCTGTCCAGTGTTGCAAATCAGGATCATTTATGTGGATTTTCGGTATTGGTAAGGAACTTGCAAGCAACTTTTTTTTTTCTTTTGCAGTACTGGGGATTGAACTCAGGGGCATTCTACCTCCAAGCTATACCCCCAGCCCTATTTTTTATTCTTTATTTTGAAACAGAGTCTCACTAAGTTGTGGAGTGCCTCGCTAGGTAGCTGAGGCTGGCCTCGAACCTGGATCCTCCGGTCTCACCCTCCCAAATGCTGGGATTACAAGCGTGCGCCACCATGCCTGGCTTGCAAGCAACTTTTAAACACCAGGCAAACCAATGTAAACACATGCGCAGGCCCGATCCTGCTGGCTGACCCCAGTCCAGCTGTCCAAACCTCACTTGTGCTCTCCAGGAAGCTGGATCACGGGGTTATCACCCATGAGGGCCTGTGGCCAAGCCTCTCAGTCCCATTGCAGGCTCCAGGGACACCAGACTCCTTTCCCTCTCTTGAATCAGTGTGCTCTGGTTCCTGAGGACCAACCCTTTCTGCACAGACCTGGAGGTGGCCCCTTCCCCTCCCCATCCCTTGTCTAGAGGTCTGAGCGCTGTACCTTCTTCTCTAGTCTTTGAAACTGACCTTGGATGTTGGGGTGCGACTTTCTCCTCCCAGGGCCTCGAGGTGTTCTGTCTGCCATTGGGGCCCAGTGGACAGCCCACCCCAGCTGGCCTCACAGTTCCTCCACTGTGATGTCTCTAGCCCCTCCTCCTCCCCTCTCCTTCATCCTTATCATCTCTGGGATGGCTCTCCTTCTGGCATGTTCGGCTCAAACATCCTGTTTTAATCAGCATTTTCACCAAAACACCTGACAACCACAACTTAGAGGAAGGAAGATTCGTTTGCTCACAGTTATGGAGATTTCATGGTTTAGTCCATGTTAGGCCAGGTGTGCAGAGCTCAGGCCATGGCAGCGGGAGGCAGAGAGAGGGTGAGCAAGATCTGCTCTCACATCATGGAGGCCAGAAACAAGAGAGAGCAAGCAAGGGGATCAAGGACACCCGCATGGTCCCCAAGGTCACATCCCCAGGAACCTACCTCCCCCAGCCGTACCCCATCTGCCTAGGTTACCACTCAGTAAATCCATTACAATGGACTTGTCCACTGATGACTTAATTATATCCACTAATTATACATTTAATTATATCAAAATTATATATTTTTCCACTCATGACTTAATTAATCAACCCTGAATATCAATACATGAGCTCTTTTGGAGACCTTCTATTACCTAGACCATAATACATCCTCCTTCCCTGGCTACAACTTCCCGTCATTTTCTCTTCCAGGTGTCCCCACTATTCCTGTTCTTTACCTGTGTCAATATCACTCAACTTCCCTCACCTCCTGCTGTGGTTTGGACCTGAAATGCCCCTCAAAGACCCAAGCGTTCAAGTCTTGGTCCCCAGCCCTGGTGTGTTGGGAGGTGGAGCCTAGCAGAAAGACGTCAGATCATTAGGTTGAAGGGACCCTGGCCCCTTCCTGTCTCTCTTTGCTCTCTGACTGCCAAGAGGAGAACAAGTCTTTATCTCCAGGTACCCCCACCAGAATGTACTGTGCTTGCCACAGGCCCAAAGCAATAGGCCAAGGGACCAAGGACTGAAACCATGAGCCCGAACAAAACTTTTCCCTTATTAAGTTAAGTATCTCAGGTATTTTGTCACAGTGAGGGAAATCTGACTGACATACCTCCTAGGCTCACCCCCTTCCCTATCCCAGCCATTTGTCACAGTCTGACCAGGACGCTGAACCTCCTTGAACTATGGCTGCCCATCTGGGAGAACCTAGCCAGAAGCAATCTGACTGCCTGCCTTTTGGGGCTCACGCCCATCGCTAGAATAAAATTGCACAACAATCTCATGCTTTCTAGTTTCAGTGGGGCCTTGGGGGCCCTTGGGACACCTTCATGCTTCCCTAGTGAGCTCTCCCTAACTACTGACCATTGTGAATCCTCCCTACACATCCAATCTCCTCCAGCCCCAAGACTTTATCCTTCACCTTCCTACAGCCTCTCCCTCCTAGCCCAAAGCCTACCTGCCTCCGATTCCTGTCTTCTGTTGGGAACACGTCTTTTCTCTATGTTGCTCGGCCAATTGTTCATTCTCTGAGATTCAGGTTATATGCCTCTTCCTGCAGGAAGCCCTCTCTGACTGTCCCTCATAATGCACTGGGACTGAGGCTGCCTCTCTGTGCTCTCATACCCCTCTCTCACGTGGACAGACAGGGTGATCCTCCTGCTCTACAGCACTCTCCTAATTATCTTCCTGTTGCTATGAGCCCCTGAGAGCACAGACATTGCCAGGCTCTCGGTTGGATCTCTGGTAGCCAGGAGAGCGCTGTGTACCAGTGTTCCATGAGTGAGTGGTCCATGCTTCCCTACCTCTGGGTTTTGGTGATGCCTTTCTCCCTACCTCCCTGTATCCAGAGTCTACCCTTTGCTGCAACCCTTAGCTCACAGTGTACGCCTTCAACAACATCCTTGCTGACCCGAGAAGAAACCGGGTCCCCTTCCCCTCAGAGCACTCAGAGGCTGGGTCTGTAGCATGCATTTCTTGCCTTCTTTCTTGTAATTATTTAGATCTATGTAAGTTCCTACAGATAGGGTCTGTAGCTATACTACCTCTGTATTCCTAGAAGTTAGTCCAGAAAATTCTGAACAAATGAAAATGTCATAAGAAACCGCTTCCTGGATGCTTGTATTCGTTTCTTGTTGCTGCTATAACAGATTACCGCAAGCTCGATGGAGTAGAACAACATGGATTTATTCTCTTACAGTTCTGGAGGCCAAGGAGAAAGCCAAGGTGTTGTCAGGGCTGTATTCCTTCTGGAAGCTCCAGGGGTAGCTAATTTCTTGTCTTCTCTAGCCCCTGCAGGGCACCTGCAGTCCTTGGCTCGTGGCCCCTCTTTGCATAGCACCAACCTTGGCCTCTGTCTTCTTCATGTCTTCTCTGACCCTGACTCTCCTGCCTCCTTCTTACAAGGATCTTTGTGGTCATTTTGGGCCACCTGGATGATCCAGCATTCCTTCTCCATCTCAAGATCCTTAGGTTCATCATACCCATAAAGTTTCCCTATAAAGTTAACAAGTTTTAGGGACCAGGTCCTGAAGACCACAGTAGTCTTTATGAAATACTTGGTAAGGAAGCCAAGCTTCTTGGCCCCGGTTTCATTTCTGCCAGAACCGTTGGATGATTTCTGTCTGGTGGGATGCGGAGAATGACGTGAGACTCCTGGGGGTGTACTGCTTATAAAGCTCCCAGAGCTTAGTCCTGCAGAGCCGGCCCATGAAGACATAAATCACGGGATTCAGGCAGCTGTTGATGAAAGCGAAGAAGTTGGCCAGCTGCAGGCCCAGGTCGGTGAACTCCTCCCAGGAGCAGCCCCGGATGACTCGCACCTGGTACAGGAATTCCAGGAAGGCGAAGAAGTGGTAAGGGGCCCAGCAGACCAGGAAGGCGGCCACCAGCGTGAGGATGAGCGCCGTGGTCTTCCCGCCTTGGAGGCCCCCGCACCTGCTCCTGCCGACCTCCGCCCGCCCTCGCAGGGAGGCCAGGATGTGGTAGTTGAAGAAGAGAATGGCGGCCAACGGGAGGAGGAAACCCAGCAGGTTCAACTCCACCATCCTCACGTAGTGCCAGGCCTCGTGGGGAAAGAACAGGATGCAGGCGGAGACGTTCAGCTCGGGGACGGCTTTGACGGATCTCAGCAGGAACGTGGGCGTGCTCAGCAGGCCCCCCGCCACCCAGATGAGCGCGCAGGTGGCCCGGGCCTGCCGCCGCCGCCGCCACCTCCGGCTGGCCATGGGGTGCACCAGCACCCTGTAGCGGTCCTGGCTGATGGCCACCACCAGGAAGATGCTGATGAACAGGTTGGCCTTGATGACGCCGTTGACGACGCGGCAG
Organism: Graphiurus murinus; assembly: GCA_004027655.1. Classification (NCBI taxonomy): domain Eukaryota; kingdom Metazoa; phylum Chordata; class Mammalia; order Rodentia; family Gliridae; genus Graphiurus; species Graphiurus murinus. The sequence goes on from PVLC010026942.1 coordinate 4,790, forward strand.
AGGACGGCGCCAAAGGGCCAGTGGAACTGGTTCCAGATGTTCTCTGCCCAGAAGGGTAGACCCAGGACAAACACCAGGTCAGATGCTGCCAGGTTGGCCAGGTAGATCTCCGCCACGTTCAGCCGCCGCCGGGGCAGCAGGAGGATGGACAGGACCAGGAGGTTTCCCAGGAGGCCGAAGAAGCAGATGGTGATGATGACGGTCGGCAGCGCGCGGTGCAGCAGGTCCCAGGCCTCCGCGGCATGGTCACAGGACGTGGCGTTGGCACGGGAGAGCTGGCTTCCGTTGGGAGATGGGAGCTCCAAGAGTGTCAGGGATGCCATCCACAGCCACCTGCAACGAGAAGCATGCAGCGTGTCACGGGAGGGGGAGGACCGAGGCCCACCGCTGGCTTGGGACAATAAAGTTTTATTGGCACCTGGCCACACCCACTCATTTGAATATCGCCTCGGCAATATTTTCACACCATCGCATTGAGTCAAGTGGGTGCTCCAGTGTCTCTCTGGCCTGCTCAGCTGACAGGGCTCACATCTGTTCCTTTAGAGGAAGTTTGCTGACCTCAGGTTTAAAGGAAGGAGCCAGGGCGTTGACGCCTGAGTTCAAATGTGGGTACGACCACTTGCTATGACTGACTTTTCCTCTTCTCCCTCCTCCTTCTCCTCCTCTTCCCTCTCCTCCTCCTCCTCTCCCCCCCTTCCTCCTCCTTCTTCTTTTTTGGTGTGTGTGTGGCACTGGGGATTGAACCCAGGGTCATCCTACCACTGAGCTATACCCCCAGCCCTTTTTATATTTTATTTCAAACAGGATCTGGCTAACTAAGTTGCCCAGGCTAGCCTCAAACCTTTGATCCTCTTGTCTTAGCCTCCCAAGTACTGAGATCATAGATGTACATCAGCATACCTGGCTTCCTTTCCTTTTTAAAATTTGGAGCTAATCATATCCCCCTGCAGAACTGTGCAGAGGGCTGGTGATGGTATCTATGGAGTACTTAGCAAGGTGCCTGGCAGAGAGGGAAGGCCCAGTGAAAGGTGGCGATTAGTTTTATTAATGACCACACTGTTATTAAAGAGGTTGAGCTGGGTGTGGTGGCGCACGCTTGTAATTCCAGTACTCGGGAGGCTGAGACGGCAGGATCCAGGTTCACAGCCAGCCTCAGCTACTTAGTGAGGCTCTCCTCAACTTAGTGAGACCCTGTTTCAACATAAAGAATAAAATAGGGCTGCAAATGTAGCTCAGAGGTAGAATGCTCCTGGGTTCAATTCCTAGTATTGCAAAAAAAAAAAAAAAAAAGGTTAACAAGCATTTAATGAGTGTCTGCTTTGTGCCAGCCCTTTGCAAGGTGCTGGTGCACACAGGACAGCCTGACCCCCACTCGGGTGCTCACTGAGAGGGGATGCAGATGTGGAGATGGGTGGCGAGCCCAGATGAGCATTCGGGGGCTCAGAAGGCCCGGCCCATGGGGGACGGCCTGTGGGGACGGGGCCAGGACAGTGGGCAGGCTGGGCAATGGGGTGGGGTTCCCACAGTAAGGAGTTCTTTTGCTGAGCTTGAAAAGTTTGAGCGATAGAAGGACGAGGGTGATAACTAACGTTCATGAAGCGGTCTCCAGGCTGCAGGCACATTCGAAGCATTTCACTTGGTATTTCCTCACTCCATCTTCCTGGCGGCCCTGTGGGGCAGGGGCTGAGGTCATCCCCCTCCTGACCAATTGGACAATGGGGCGCTGAGACCCGCTCACTCTTCTGGGGTCACGCAGCTGGCAGTAGAGGGGCCTGGATTCTAACAGGGCGGCGTAGCTGGAGAGCCAGGGTTCCTGCCGGTCTTGTCCTGAGCTCTTTGCCCCCAGGCCGGGGGAACTGGGGACTTGGCTCTGAGCACCCCTCAGGCTATGTGGTTCCCGGGGCTGAACTGCCTCCTGCAGCCCCTCTGAGTTTCCACGCAGAGGATATGGCGGGAAAGCAACCCACCTCCTTCCTTGGGCAGACCCAGCCCTCTGTGATGCCCCAAGGAAGGCAAAGGGGGTCACGACCTATTCAGGGGACCCATGACCTATTCAGGGGACCCACACTGTCCCACATGCAGAGCGAGCAGCTGCCTACACTGGGGGTGTCTGTGACTCCAGACAAGCCCCTGCACCCAAATATCCATCCCCTACCCAGAGGTGTTAACATTTGCAAGTGTTAGGACATTCCCTGGCTCTCAGAAATGCTCGCAAACCTGAACTATTAGCGTCCTTATCGCTATTCCTTAGCCAAACTAGAAATCCCTCCCACTGGGCAAAGCCTCAAAGTTTCTAACCACAGAGACTGTGCAAGAGAGAATTGATCTTGGAAGGCTCTGTTTGGCTGTGTGACCTCGGGCAGGTCACTTCATGTCTCTGAGCTGGACTTTCCTCAGCAGGATGTGATGACCACAAGAACCCCTTCTACCTGTGACATTCCATCATGTTACCTGCACACTGAGTCATTCACGCTGGGATAACATTCACTGGTTCCTCCACTCATTTATCCACTGGACAAGTATTTACTTAGCAGCTACTATGCACCAGGAACTATTTTAAGCATTTGAGACACAGCAGTGAATTAAACAGGCAAAAATCCCCTCTAGCGGAGGAGAGTGTCGCCAAACAAGGAGTAAATTAAATACACATGTTAGCTGGGCGTAGTGGCCCACGCTTGTAATCCCAGTACTTGGGAGTCTGAAACAGGAGGATGGGGGTTCGCGGCCAGCCTCAGCTACTTAGTGAGGCCCTCCGCAACTTAGTGAGACCCTGTTTCAAAATAAAGAATAAAGAAAAAATAGGACTGGGGGTGTAGCTAAGAGGTAGAATGCCCCTGAGTTCAATCCCCAGTACTGAAAATAAATAAATAAATCCACATGTTAGTGGTGACAGAGGGTAGTGTCCACAGGAAGACGGTGTGGCGTGCTCGGGTCCTAGATATATTTTGGAGGTCCTGCCACTGGGATTTGCAATTGGATTCGGGGTGAGGAAGAAGGAGCTGGACAATGCCCAGGTTTTGGCTTTGCTCCCGGAAGTACAAAGTTGTCATCCACTGGAGCAGAGGCGGCAGGGGATCGGGAGCCCGAGTTTGGACTTGCTCAGGTTGAGGAGTCTGGGGTGACCAGTGGGTAATTAAATTTACAAGAGTGGCGTCCAGGGACCAGATCTGAGACACTGATACGAAATTGGAAGATGCAATCACAGGGATGATATTTAAACCCTCAGGACTGGGTGAAATCACTCAGGGTGAGCACGGTAGAGCAGAACATTAGCTGCTGGGTTCTCACTTGATAGAGGAGCAGGAAGCGGCCAAGTATGGCGTGGTGCTGTGACGCCGCCACGCGCGCAGGAGCTGAGAGTCCTGAACTGCAGCGCTCGGAGACTCAGGGCGCTCTGGCTTCATGGCTTTGTCATGTATTGCAGGGCATGAGTCCACTGCTAGGTTTTTTTTTTTTTTTTTTTTTTTTTTTTTGCGGTACTGGGGATTGAACCCAGAGGCATTCTATCTTCTAGCTACACCCCCAGCCCTATTTTTTATTCTTTATTATGAAACAGGGTCTCACTAAGTTGCAGAGGGCCTCACTAAGTAGCTGAGGCTGGCCGCAAACCTGAATCCTCTGGTCTCAGCCTCCCAAGTACTGGGATTACAAGCGTGGGCCACCACGCCTGGCTGCTAGATGTTTCTTATTTGGCAATATTTTTAAATTTTGCAATACATGCTTCTGACGACAATGCTCTAAAAGACAAGGGTTCAAGGATAATTTCAGTTCTGAACTAATGATTTTCCAGGAAGCTGATGTTGAACATATAACCTGAATAAAACACTTGTGCCCAAGCCCCTCTTCCGGGCTGAAGGGGGCGGGGGCGTGGACAGAATAAGCGCTCCCAGAGATGTCCAGGTCCTCATCCGGTCCCCGGGATCTAAGGGATGCTGCCTTTCATGCAAAAGGGACTTTGTAGACGTGAGTTAAGGGCCTGAGATGAGGAGGTGATCCTGGCTCATCCAGATGGACTCAGTGGTGTCCCAGGTCCTCACAAGAAGGAGGCACGAGGGTCAGAGAGAAACACAAAGATGCTACACGGCTGACTTTGAAGATGGAGGAGGAACCGAGTGCCAAAGCATACAGGTGTCTCTAGAGGCTGAGAACGGATGCCCCACCCCCACCCCCACCCCGAACCTCCAGAAAGAACCAGCCCTGGCAACGTGTCGCCTTTAGCCCTGACCTCCAGAACTATAAGCTACCATATTTGTGGCAATGGGTTACAACAGCTGTAAGACATTAGCACCCGGCCCGGGAGGTCAGTGACTTCCGCTTGAATCAGATGGGGTCAGGATGGCTGCCCTCCACCCCCAAGGGCCTGGCTGTGGCTCTGGCCGCGGCAGCTACAGCAGGTGTCAGCTTGAGCCGGGCAAATCTTACAGGGACTGTCTTTGCCGGCTGCTGCCTGTTTTTAAAAGCAGCCAGAGAAGAAAAACCTTCTTTCATTGCTTTTTAGTTTTAGCCCTGAGGTTTGCCTCAGGAAACCACAGCTACTGTTATTCTTAGTAATATTCGATCCCCTCTGAAAAAGTAAGAGGGGACTCTGGGCACACCCACGGAAGATGAGGAATCTTGAACCTTGGCAGGTGCTCCTTGAGAAAGACCATACTTTTCTTCAACAAATTAGCCCTCTTCAAATTAACTCCAATTTCAACAGTCAGGTGTTGCTATAGACTTTTGAAATATTGACGCAGATGGTCAGAATATTAGCACGGTCACAAGAAGAGATTGCTATTTTCAAGCCACACGTAACCTGAGCGGTTATTTATTGGCCGTGTGGAGTCTTGTAAGCCGGCCTGAGAGAGGCTAATTTATTTTCACAAATCAGAATTTGTACATTGTAGTGGGTCAAAGTCCATGGTTGTACTCACAACTAACGAGTTTCATTTGACTATGATACAAAGGCCTACTGGAACCTTCCCAAGCGGTTCCAGACATTCTCCCTCTTCCTTCTGTTCCAAGAAAGCAATTAGAAGCTAAGCTAGGCATGGAATTAATTTAGAATGATTTTTGTTAAGATATATACCCTTACAGAATATACACCCTGCCTATATGTAGGTGTAAGAGGAAGTTTTCTGTTGGTTCGTACTTTCCAAGAGACATGATCTTCTTTTTTATTTTACACTCACATAAGAGGAAAAAAAAAAAAAAAGTTGGTTCTTTACTTACTCAGAAAGCGAAAGAGCTCCAACTTGAGCTGGGGATTCTGGCGGCGAGCGCAGCCCGTGGAGGTTTCTGTTCTGGGGAGCTTCGTGGGTCTGAGGCCTCCTTAAATGAAGACACCTCTGTGATGTCACCGAGGGATTATGGAAAAAGCCAGTCTTTGGAGACAGAGGCGGGAGCTGGGGTTTGGAGAGAAAAATGGACTCTCCTTTCACTTTGCACTTGGGGGTGGCGAGGGGTTACTCAGCCGCCTTCTCCCGCTCGCCTTGGGTAACATCCGGCGGGCCTGGACTGGAGACTGGTACACTGGCAGACAGGCCCGACTCCCGCCAACTCCCCCTCGCTCACAAAGTACGAGCCTGGACTGAGTGATGACTTCCCCGGTTCCTAGTCAGCCAGAGGGCCGGGGATTCTTCAGTGGCTTCGGTGGGAGCCAACTTGAACATCCCTCTTGGATTTGGGTTGTGAAGGTTACACCGCCAGGAATCCATCAGTGTGGAGTCCGGCTGGGATCCAAACCCTGAGCTGGGAAAAGTTTGACTCATGCAGTGCTCAGAGCTGAGTAAGATCAGATGTGCTTTTTCTCCCCCGACCTTCCCTGCCAGTTCTGAAATCTGCTTTCGATATAAACCTGCATCTCTCAAGTTACACAACTCTAGACCCCCCTTTCAAGGCAAAGGATTTCTGTCTCTGGAGTAAGGTCCTGGTCCCAACATCTCGAATAGGGCTGATACGTACTAGGTGCTCAATGAGTACTGGCTGAATGAATTCGGAAAATAAGAAATTCCTGGCTCCCTTTGCTAGGCGGACGACACACCCTTCAACCAAATACCAATTACTTGCTCCTTTCATTCCTCAGGAACCTGGGCTTTGTTCAGCTCCCTCCCTTCCTGCAGGGGATTCCATGGCAAAGTTCCAGGCTGGAATTGTGGCTTCTGAAGGGCAAACCCCTAACTGTCTGATATTTCCTTTGTCCTCAGAACCAGGACCTTTTTTTTTTTTTCCTTTTGGTACTGGGGATTGAACCCAGGGGTATTCTACCTCCAGGCTATACCCCAGCATTATTTTATTTTTTCATTTTGAAACAGAGTCTCACTAAGTTGCTGAGGCTGGCCTGGAACCTGCAATCCTCCTGTCTCAGCCCCGCAAGTCCTGGGATTACAGGTGTGTCATTTTCTGTTATTGATACCTTAGTGGGGACTAACTGCACTCTCAAATTCATCAGCAGATTCTCCTGTTGCTAGAGGTTTTTGTTGTTGTTGTTGTTGTTGTTTTTAGTACTGGGGATTGAACTCAGGGGCATTCTACCTCCGAGCTACACCCCCAGCCCTATTTCTTATTCTTTATTTTGAAACAGGGTCTCACTAAGTTACAGAGCGCCTCACTAAGTAGCTGAGGCTGGCTGCGAACCTGTGATCCTCCTGTCTCAGCCTCCCAAGTACTGGGATTACAAGTGTGCGCCACCACGCCCGGCTGCTAGAGATCTTAAAACTGGAAATCCAGGGTGGAGGTGGAGGGCCGGGGACGTGGGAGTAAAGAGCGCTTGGAGGATCTGCTCAGCGGACAACTCACGTGTGAAGCTGGCCGTCAGTCACCTTTGGGGGAGGTCCCTTCCACCCAGGAGGTTCCTCTCGAGCGTCTTGTTGGGCAGGGGCCTGGCACCATCCTGGGTGTAGATTTAGCCAGAAGAGCTCGGGGGTCCCGGTCTTTCCCACTACTTTGCAGTGTTGTCGGGTCTCCCCAGCTGACAGCGCCGCCCTTTGACGTGAGTTCGGGCTGCACTGCGAAACAGAGCTATTTGTTCTCAGGGGTCTGTCTTTCTGTCCAGCATTTCTTAACTCTGGGAGCCTGAGACCAGTTCTGCTAGGAGGGGAAAGCAGATCTGCTCTCGGCTGGCTGTGCCTCACCCGAAAGACAGACAGACACATAGGCCAAGGAGGCAAGGCTGGGACCGCCCAGGACTGTGCCCTGTGCCATTACCGGGGGCCGAGGAAGCCAGACTTTGGGGAGTGGATCTTCGGATACCTCGCCAAGGCCAAGGCCCCCCGAGGGTGAAGCGGAAAGTTCCCTGAAGAGGGTGCTTGTCAGCCGGGCGGGATGGTGCATGTCTGTCATCCCAGTACTTGGGAGTCTGACACAGGAGGATCGCAGGTCTGAGGCCAGTCTCAGCAGTTTAGCAAGACTCTTTGCAACTTAGTGAGACCCAATTTCAAAATGAAAAGTTAATTAAAGGTCTGCGGGTGTAGCTCAGAGGTGAAACGCCCTGCTGGTCTGGGATGGGAGGGAAGAGGCAGAAGAGCAGAGGTTCTCCCTCTGCTGTAGGGCTGTGGGGTCGGGGCTGAGGAAACCATGAAGGAACCTCAAACCCCCCAAGGGAAACCAGGCCCTGTAAAGTGGCTGCAGGCGGGAGAAGGCAGCGGGGACCTTCCACGGGCCTGCAGTCTCCTCTGACCCGTAACTTCCCCGCCCCCACAAAGCCTGGCTAATCCTTAGGCTCTGCATGAGCTGTGCGTCATGAGAGTCCCCTGGGTCCTTGGGAGCAAAAGGGGCCTGCAGAGGACCTGCAGCTGTCATCTGGGAAGAGAGGACACCCTGGCCAGCCAGTGGGACAGGCCAGACTTCTCTAGTGTTCCTGATGCCCATGGATGGGTGGCTCGGGCCGGCCAGACCTCTTTCCAGCCCTGGCTCGAGACCTTGCTTGTCAAAGGAAGGCGAGCCCTGGCTCCTGAGGACATGCAGCTGCAGCCCCCATGGACCTCACAGGGTTACTTTCCAGGTCCCTAGACCCTCCTCTCCTTTTCTAGTCCCATCCAGCAAGCTCTTCGAGACAGAGAATCTGCGGTCTTGGTGTCAGGCCCTCAGGTGCTGGGGTGTTAGCGTCAATTGTCAAGATGTGTCCTGGTTCTGCCCGGGTGTCGCGCTTACTTCTGGGTGTTGCGTTCGGCCTCAGTTCACGCTTGGTGGGGGCCAAGTCCTTCCTTGACTCAGTGGAACCATTTTATACATGCCCCATCCATGGAAGCGCTTGCACATCTCGGGACGGTGCCCCCGTGTGGTTTTGCTGTGACGCCCAGAGCCCCCCGGGGCGCACTGGTGACTTGTGGACTCCTGGTGCCTCCTGACCTCCTTCCCTGTGGGCACCAGCCGACCTCCTCCCTCTTTTCTCTCCCTGTCCTGCTCACCCGCTGTTCTGGTCTGGTGAACCCCTGAACCCCATCTGCATGGCTGAAGAACCCTCCCCTGGGCAGTGGGGCCACCAGACCCTCCTCTTAGGGGGATCGTGAGAATCCCATGAAGGAACGCAGTCCGAGGCCCGGCCCACAGCGGGACCTCCCAATGCAGCACTCAGAAGGGACCGGGTTGCTGGGATAACTAGCTTTGTTTCTCTATCTTCTATCCCAAGTCCAGTTGGTCACTTCGCAGCTTGAAACCCTTGCAGGTTCCGTACCAGAGACAGCAGAAGACAGAACAGCAGCCTGCGAGGCCATGTGTGCCAGACGTGGCTGCCTTCTGAGCATCCCTCTCATGCACGGTCCCTGCCTGGCTTACCTGGTTGCCCCTGGCCTCCTCACTCTGTTTTGGATACGCCACCTCCTCTCCTACCTCAGGGCCTTTGCACGTACGCCGCCTCTGCCTCAAGCTCCCTTCCCATAGCCATCTACTCGTTCCTTGGGGTTCCTCCCGTTCCTCAAAGCCCCCCTGAGAAAGCCTGTTCCTCTCACCTCCTGTATGGCACACATTTGCATGTTTATGTTCCCTCTATGCTTCCTCAACAGCAGGTGAGCTCTGCCGGGCAAAGGATTTCTCTCTCTGGATAAAGGTCACAGTCCCAGCTCCTGGAATGGGGCTGGTACAAATAGGTGCTCAATAAATACTTGCTGAAAGAATTCCCACCTACTTATTTCTATATAAGAATATCATCTGTTTGTCTTAGGTCAACAAGCTCATCCTGAATCCCCCGTGGGTGTCAGGCCCAGCGTGGGTGCAAAGGTCCAGAGACAACCAAAGCACCCCTCTGGCCCTTGAGGAAGCCCTCAGTCTGCTCAAGGACAAAGACTGACCTGGTGACTGTGCTTCTGGGGCTCGAAGCGGCACCAAGGTGCCCAGGGAGACAGAGAGGAGTGCCATGGGTGAGTCCGTGTGTCAACTTGACTGGGCCCTGGGTGCCCAGGTGTTTGAGGTCACGTGATTTCTAGATGTGTCTGTGCGGGTTTGTGCAGCGGATTAACATTTGGAACAGCAGACGGAAGAGTAGGACTAATTCGTGCTCTCTGTCCCGCTGGGACGTCGCTCTTCTCCGGCCCTGGGGAAGTTGGACATAGACCGTCCCTTGGAAGAGCTCCCGGGTGGGCAGTGCGAAATGCGCCGAGGTGAAAAGATTGGATCATCAGCGGGTCCATCCACTGGTGGGTTAATAACGGGGACGGGTTTATTGGCTGGTGACTTGGGCAGGGAGGGTGTGGCTCTGCTTCCCGCCTCCGCTCCGGCTTCCGCCAGGATGCCTCCTTGGCTGGCTCTGTGGATGGAAGAATTGTGAGCCGTAATGAGCCTTTCCTTGTCTAAGTCGCTCTTGCTGGGTATTTTGGTCACAGCGATGAGACAGATGACTAAAGCAGATGGGGACTCATAGCACCCGCCCTCCCGGGTGTCCAGCTCGCAGACAGCAGATCGGGGGACTTCTTGACCCCCACGCTCATGGGAGCTAATTCCTTATCACCGATCTCTCTCTATCGTCTCTATCTCGGGAGAACCCTGGCTCATATGCGGAGCCAGGGAAGAGTGCCTGGTGGTGGAATATTTGCGCTGGGTTTTGAGAGATGAGTAGGAGTTTAGAATACAGGCAAGCCGAGACAAACAGGGAAGGTGGAGGGACCAGAATGTGGATTAGGAGCACACACATGTGCACAGCTCCGTGGGAGGCTCGCAGGGAGCTGAGAGTCAAGGAAACACCCCCTTTGATACTCTGTCCTTCAAGACTACTTGGTCCTCAGCTTTGGGCAGGCTCTGTGTGGATGCCTGGTTTGGTGTTGGGAAGGGGATTACGCAGAGATTGTCAGTCCAGGGGGAGCCAGCGCTGAGAGAGTGGTGTGCAGAGAAGGAGCGCCCGCCCTGAGGCCTCCTGGAGCTGCTGGGCATTCTGGCTCTAGCCTGCTTGCTTATTTTTATTGTATGTATGTATGTATTATTTTTTGTCTTTTGGTACTGGGAATTGAATCCAGAGGCATTCTACCTCTGTGCTACACCCCCAGCCCTTTTTTATTTTGAAACAGGGCTGAGGCTGGCCTCAAACCTGTAATCTTCCTGTCTCAGCCTCCCAAGTACTAGTATTATAGGCATAATCCACCACACCTGGCTTACTTTTATTTTCATTTTTTGCAGTACTAAAGATTGAACCTAGGGGTATCCTACTTCTGAGCCCCACAGCCTTTTTAATTTTTAAAAAATTTGAAGCAGGGTCTTACTAAGTTGCTAAGGGTCTCACTAAATTTCTAAGGCTGACTTTGAACTTGTGATCCTTTTGTTTCAGCCTCCTAAGTACTAGGATTACAGGCGTGAGCCTCCATACCCATCTTAGCCCTGCATACCTTTGAGAGTTGCTGGGAGGATCAAGTAGGCACGGACAAGGCCAACATCATTCTGCACAGGTGTCCACGGGGCTCTGAACGTATAAATGTTAAAATCCCTTTCCCCAGTCCTGCGACCTTTCTCTGTGTGTTCTGGCAGAAGGCGCCCACATGGCGAAGCTCTTACATTATCTTTCCCTCAGCCTCGATGCCTGGTTGCTCATGTCTGAAGGCATGCAACAGCATTAGTTTTGCTTTATGATGTCTTTAATAGAGATGGAATGGGATTACCTCATTACAAAGTCGACACGCAAGCCCTTATCTTTACCCTAAATCCCGTTGGTCCTCATGACAGGGAAGCTTCCCTGAGCTACAGGGCTCTGGATAGTGGGTCATTGGGATTGCTGAAGATAACGGTACCTCTTCTTGAAGACTTGAAGTCATGTCCGTGCCTGTCCCAGCTCTCACGGGGGTTATAGTATGAGACCGAGGTGGACAAGCAGAGAAACCCACGCATCACCGTAATCGCTCAGTTTCAAGAGGAAACAGAATGGGACGCAGTGTTCCAAGACGCAGAGACTGCGTGGGTTTGGGCTTGGCAGGTCAGGGAGATGACGAGAGAATTTGCTCAGAGTCCTGGAGCTTGAGAAGAAGCCAGTTGTGTTGCGGGGGGGGGGGGGTCTATGCAGGCAACAGGTCCAGCACAAGCAAAGGTTCTGAGACCGGCGCAGCTTGGTATGCAGGAGAGAGGAACTGAGGAGCGGAGTGCAGACAGGGCATTTGGGGTGCAGTTGCATGAACAGCTGGGAAGGGACAGAGGGGGCGGAGGTCAGCTTAGACAGGCTCGGCAGAACAGCTCAAAGAGTTTGGAGTTTCCTAATACAATGACATTGCAGGGGGAGCCCATCTCTATTAAAGTGGCAGAAACAGCTAAGACATTTGTAGATCGGCTTCAATCCTTCAATCCTGGCCCTCGTTTACCTCCTTGCTGGGAGGAGTTATAGGAGCAGCAGCAATAGTCATTCTAGGCTTATGTATTCTACCACTCGTTGAACGCCTTGTGATCAATGCCTTTGTTAGTATATGAGCAGATTTACATGGAATAAAACTGCAAGCACTGCCTCGCACAGGGCCTGGTAGTCAATGATGGGTTCGATTTTCTCAGGGCAACATCAACCTAAGACAGGGCTTGTTGAATAACTCATCGAGACCCCATGACGGGTAAGATTAAGCACCTGGTAGGAAACAACCTAAGACAGGCACAGTCCTTCGTGCATTTTAAAATAAAAATGGGGGAGTTGTGGGAGCCCATCGGGGCCCTTTCCCCCCTGGCAGTTGCTATCTGCATATATGAGTAATTATACTGACTCTTCTGCTATGGCTACATTGGCGTCTCGAAGTGTGCAGATTGCCCCTAGGATGTGTAGATGAAAGATCCTCCTACTTCTTAGAAAGTAAATATATGACCCTAAAGGATTATGGTTTTATGACTCTAGAAAGTTTGCTTTACCAGGCTATGTTAAGAATGTGGGCTATACGTGTAAAACGAAGAAGTGGTGCTATTTGTGATCTGACAATGATTGATATGTCATAAATGTCTATGTAACCCTGTTGTACTCAAGAAATGTATAAAAATCCGTGCTGAAAAATAAACAAAACAATGACATTGTAGGCTGCAGGAGGAACAAGGGGTCAGAACCTGTGATGGGAGGGAAGGAAGAATATAGGGAGAGGGTGACAGTCTCAAGAGAAGCCTCAGCCAACCTGTGAAAATGCTGATGGCCCGGTGGTGACCCTGCAGCGCCCTCTGAGTCCGGCCAAGGGGCCTGGGGGTCAGCGTCATGGGATGCCCTACAGAAGGCACGCCCTTCAGTGAAGACCACGGGAAGTAGTGGTCCTGGCAGGGGCGTAAAAGTCCTTCAATCCCAGAAGTGGATCTGGGTGGAACAGCACCGGGCCCACCAGAAAAGCCAAGGTTGGTTGTCGAGCGTCTGGAAAGATTGCCCTGGCTTGTGCATGACCATGACTGAGAGATCTCGGGAGCTGGGGAATTTAAGATGTTGTTTGCAGGTAGAGGGGGTAGGGGAGACGTGAAGGCACACGGTACATGGAAGGAGGGAGAGGGAGAAGGAGAGAGGCTTCTAAGCTTCTGGCTGCAGCAGCTGGGGCGACCGTTTACTGAGAAGGGGAAGATGGAGGGGGAACATGTTTCTCAAGGAGAGGATTGAAAGCTGGTTTGAATTTAAGTTTCAGATGCATGTGGAATACCTGGATGGTGATCTCCAGCTGGCATTGGGGGACTAGAGACCACGCCTGCAAAGAGGGCTGGCATTCCAGAGTGACTGGCATGATGCTTACCAGCCAGGCTCCCCAGAGAGACCGCCAACAGGGTGTCTACCTGCCTGTCTCCATCTCTGCAGCTTTCTATCATCTATCTATCTATCTATCTATCTATCTATCTATCTATCTATCTATCTATCTACCTATCTATCTATCTATGGATCGATTGATTGATCAATCGATCTATCTATCCATCCATCCATCATCTATTATGTATCTATGTGTCTCGTCTATCTCTATGTCTACTAATCTATTCCTATCATCCATCTATCCATCCATCCATTTATCCATCTATCCATCTATCTATCTATCTATCTCTATGTTTACCGATATCTATCTGTCTGTCTATCTACCTATCTCGGTATTATCTATTTATCTATCTCTGTATCTATATCTATTTATCTATCTAACATCTATCTTGAGAGGTGTGTGTGTGTGTGTGTGTGTGTGTGTGTGTGTGTGTGTGTTACTGGGGATTGAACCCAGGGGCTTTCTTCCTCCAAGTTACACCCTATCCCTTTTTAAAACTTTTTTTTTTTTTGGTGGTACTGAGGATTGAATGCAGAGACATTCTACCTCTGAGCTACACTTCCAGCCCTATTTTATTCTTTATTTTGAACCTGTGATCCTCCAGTCTCAGCCTCCCAAGTACTGGGATTACAAGTGTGCGCCACCATGCTTGGCAACTTCTTTTGCTTTTTTTTTTTTTTGCGGTACTGGGGATTGAACTCAGGGGCATTCTACCTCCGAGCTATACCCCCAGCTCTATTTTTTATTCTTTATTTTGAAACCGAGTCTCACTAAGTTGCGGAGTGCCTCACTAGGTAGCTGAGGCTGGCCGCGAACCCGGATCCTCCGGTCTCAGCCTCCCGAATGCCTTCTTTTGCTTTTGAAACCGAGTCTTACTAGGTTGCTGAAAGTCTCGTTACTGGCTGAGGCTGGCCTCAAACCTACAATCCTCCTGTCTCAGCCTCTCAAGTACTGGGATTACAGGCATGCACCACCACGCCTGGCTTGAGAGGTATTTTAAGACTTTAACTCATGACATGGCAGGGCTGACATGCTCAAAATCTGTCGGGCCGTCCAGCAGTCTGGAAACCCAGGCCGGGATCAAGGCTGCAGTTTTGAGGCAGAACTTCTTCTCTGGGAGCCCTTGGTGTTTGCTCTCATCCCTTCCACTGATCCTACTGTGCACGAGGCCCACCCTTCTGCCAAGGGTCACCCCTTTACTAACCATCGGCTGATGGCAAGGTATTAATCACCCCATGAAGGACCTTTACAATCACCACTAGATTTGTGTTCGATTAAGTAATAGAGTGTGGAACCCAGCCACGTTGGCACATAAAACTCACCATCACACATAGAATTTGGAGACATAATTCTGCCTGATAGTAGCCAGAGGGACCATGCAGACAGATGAGGAAAAGGGTTAGAATTGAGGCCTGGGGAACTCCAGCATTTAAACCCTGGGCAGAGAAGGAGGAACTGGACAAGGAGCACATGAAGGAGCCGCCAGTGAAAGCTAATTCGATGCTGTGTTGATCGAATCTGGGAGAGCCTGGGTTAGACAAAGCGGAGTGGACCAGGGCTCCGCCTTGCAGGGCTTCTCAGGGCCTTTACCATGCACAGGTGCATCGTGAAGCTCCAGGAGGAGAAGACGTACTAGGTGCATCTCCTGGACTTATTTCATCAGGAATCAGTGTGTGTACTTTTATTTTTTGGTGAAACTTTGGGGAACTCTGCAGGAGTAAATAAAGATACCAAAGTGGTCAAAACTTGGGAAAGTGAGGCCTGCAGCTGCGGAAGAAGGTGCCGCATGATTGAGTTAAAGGGAATAAATTTGGGCACCTCCTGGGCCAGGGCTGCTCACGGCTGTGATTATTTTCAGAATGAGACGCTTCTTTTTCCCCCCATGACACGGGAGGAGGAGGGCTCAGATTACCCCTAAAGGCCATGAGCAATGCCATCGGAGGCCCAGATGGGCACAGTGACCTGGGCCTCTCTTTGTGCCACCTCTGCATCTGTACAGCAGTCGTCTTGCTGGGTTGGGGAATCCACAGGCCACCTGGTGAGGCAGCCAGCCCTGGTTGAACCCGGCAGGAGCTGTTCCCATTTCTGACGTTATTGTTTTGCTGTTGCATAAGACCAAAAGGCCACACATGGCCCTCCGCCTAGACCAGGACATATGCTGCTGGCCGCTGCAGAGCCACGAGGGGCACCGGCACGGGGAGAGGCCTCCCAAACGGCTTGGAACCTCGTCTTTGGCCACGTTTCAGGGTTGTCTATAAACAGCCTCCTGCCCAGGGGGCCCGGTGCCCACCTGTCTAGAGCTGGGCTCTGGCCCCAACTGGACTTTTTGGGCTGAGACTCCCTGAGTTGGCCCACTCGAAGGAGTAGGGGTGGGACAGAGAAGCAGGCAGCCCAAGTCCTGGCTCTGCAGAGACAAATGCTTAAGCCCAGTGCCCATGATCGCTGTGGTGGGGCCCTGGATTGGCCCCTAAGGTGCCGAGTGACCTGAGAAAGGCCTTGGTGTCCTTCATGTGGATAAAACCTCTTAAAATTCTGCAAGCCAGCCGTGGTGGTGCATGCCTATAATCTCAGTGCTTGGGAGGCTGAGATAGGAGAATCGCAGGTTTGAGGCCAGCCTCAGCAACTTAGCGAGACCTTTGGCAACTTAGCGATACCCTATTTCCACATAAAAAATAAAAACGGCTAGGAGTGTAGCTCAGAGGTAGACTGTCGCTGGATTCAATCATGTGTGTGTGTGTGTGTGTGTGTGTGTGTGTGTGTGTGTGTATAAGAATCTGCAAGACGGCATATCCTATCCTTTCACAGGAAGCCTCCTTTCCCAGCTACACAGGAGGACAGAATTCCAGAGCCAAGGGCTCCAGGAGGCTCTGAGAAGAAACCATGCCTCTCTTCTCCTGGCTTCTGGGGGCCCTGGCACCCTTCATATTTCGTGGCTCACAAAAGCAGCACTCCAATCTCTGTCTCTTTCTCTTTGGGTCTTTCTCTCTCCTTATAAGGACACCAGCTTTGGACCTAGGGCCCACCTGAATCTGGTATAACCTCATTTTAACTTTATTACTTCTACAAAGACCCTTTTCCCAAATAAGGCCACATTCTGAAGTTCTCTTGTGAATGTGGATTATTCCCCAGGGGGAAACTATTGAACCCACAGCAAACAGCTTTATCTCATGGAATCTTCACAATACACAGATCCTCATTTTAGAGATGATAAACAGAAACGCAGAGAAATTAGCAGACCTCATCCAAATTCCCACACTGTCACAGCCGAGATAGCTCCTGTCACGTTGGCGCTGTCTTTTCTAGTTTGCAAAGCCCCTTTCCAGAGCCCTGACGAAGACAGGCAGGCTCCTGGTCTTAACACTCTGTTTTACACATGAAGAGACTGAGACCCACAGCAGGGGGAGGGGGCAGGAGCAGAGTGGCTGGCCCCAGTCCCGCGGTGAGGGGGGAGCGTGGTCGAGACACGAGGGCCAGCCCCAGAGTTCTTCCCTACAGTTAAATAGTCTGTCTCTGCAGAAGGAAGGTGAGGGAAAGAGACCAGACGCAAAAGGTGGCGCGGAACGTATGAGTGTGCTATATAGGAAATGTCCCCAACAGGCAAGTCTGTGGGCAGGAAAATCTAGAGACAGAAAGATTAGTGGCAGCCAGGAGCTCTGGGAAGGGAGGAGCTAGAAGTGACTAATGGATATAGGATTTCGTTTGGGGTTGATGACCATGTTCTAGGGGGAGTTTTGTACAACTCTGTAAGTAGCTAAGGGCTGAGATGGAGGAGCTGCACAGCATGTAAATCGTGTCTCAATAAGGCCATGGTGAAAAGTGTCAGTATAAGGCGGGGGTCACCGTTCCCCTGGAGGTGACAGTCGGGAAGCAAGTGCAGATGCTCCTTTTGCGATGAAGCTTCCTGACAGCAGAGCTGTTGCAAGGTGAAGAGACCCCAAGTGCAAGATGCGTTGCACACAGCCACCTGCCGCACATTCCGGCACAGGGGCACGCGCCCTGGAGCGTGGGTTGTTTCCCCTCGTGATCTCGGAGCTAACCGGGAGCTTCCGTCCCTGCCCCTGCCCGGTACAGAGAGAGAAGAGAGAGGATCGGATTGCATATCACCAACCTGAACAAAGATCCAAATTCAGAATCCAAAGTATGGCTTCTAGCCGGGCGTGGTGGCGCACGCTTGTAATCCCAGCATTCGGGAGGCTGAGACCGGAGGATCCAGGTTCGCGGCCAGCCTCAGCTACCTAGTGAGGCACTCCGCAACTTAGTGAGACTCGGTTTCAAAATAAAGAATAAAAAAATAGGGCTGGGGGTGTAGCTCGGAGGTAGAATGCCCCTGAGTTCAATCCCCAGTACC
>PVLC010026943.1:0-22254 GCA_004027655.1 Graphiurus murinus
GCTGCCTCATTCAGGCACGATTCTGACGGGAGTTGGGTTCGCGGTTCCCACGTTAGCACTTCCCGGAGTGCTTCCTTTGCGGTGCGTAGATGGCAGTCTCCTCCCGCGGTCAGCTCCGGTTGTTTGCATACTTTCTGGGGTTTGTTTTATTTGTATCTCGCTTTTTTTTTCTTTTTGCTACTTGCTTCCCTTCCCACCCTCAGATAATGACTGCCAACACGCACATGGTAAGACAACTGTGGGTTTGTCCTTTCTCTGTGTTTTTGGAGTGCATTACTATTAAAATATTTCTCGAAAATATTTTTCGAACGTGACCCCTCCTGTGTGCTTTGTGGGTAGAAACGCTGTTAGCCTCTCTCTCCTGCCCTCTGCTGGCCTCTGAGCCCTGTGTGCACCCCGACGTCTCACTCCGTGTCCTCTCCTGGGTCTCCGTCGGGCTGCCATGCAGGCAGGGCTGGGTTGCGTTGATCTTGCCTTTATGGTGAGCAGGGGTGAGGCCCACCGAGGACGTGGCTCCGTTGCACTACCTGAGGGGGCCGAGAAGCCATGAGCAGACCCTGGTGCCGTCTCACTGGAGGCCACGGGTGCCGAGCCGGCTGCTCAAGTAGACCCTGCTGCTGGGGTCTGAGGAAAGCCCTTGAGCCCCTCCGGGCTGCTTTCTTTTCCTCTCCTGTCTGACCCAAAGCCTCTCTTCTCCTGCCTTGTGCTCCCCGTGTGCATCCCCCACTGTGGACGGGCGCCCAGATGTCTTGCCACTTGTCCTAGCAGTTCGTTGACCCATTTGTTTCTGTTTCCTCGTTACCAAAGGGTACTCTTACCTCGTTATAACTTAAATCTACTTTCACTAGCTGGAACTTACTAAAGCTTGTGCTGCCCTAGAAACTTTTCATTCTTCTGGAACTTTTTCTTTGTTTCAGCTTATTATAACTGAGTAATTCCTGAATGCCACCAGGCCATAAATGTAGTTAAACAGAGCTGTTACTCTTCCGTATCGTTTGTACGACTTCCCCGTGGCCGGTGTTAAGCAGGCATCCCACATGCTCCTTAAGCCCCCAGATGTGCTAGTCCTAGAACTCGGTGGTGGTGTCAATAGCAGGGTGAGGGTTGTCGAGCCACGTGCCCGACTGTGCTCCCCCTTTGGTTGGACGTCACTAGTATGTGGCACTTGAGGAAACCAGCTCAGACAGATCGGGCAGCTTATCTGGGGTCAGGAAAGGGCGGGAGGCAGGCCCAGAAGTCGGGCCAGACGCCGTGCGTTGCTAAGGCCTCGTCCTGCTCCTGCTGCCCGTGTGCACCCTGGCTTCCGTGTTACAGAGCGCCAGGACAGGCGCTCCGGGAGGCTCTGAAGGGAAGGACACAGGCTTCTTGTTCCGAAAAGGCGGGTGGCATTCCCAGCAGATGCCTCTGCAGCCGCTCACCCCAGGCCCGGCAGCCACTGGCCCATGAGTGCAGGGGCGTCTCTCCCCCCTTCATAGGATCCCAGGATTCCTACATTCCCGTCCTGGACTGTGCCCTGCACAGTGCTGCGCCTCCTGGAGCTGAGTTACCTTCTGAGAAGATGCTTTCCAGTAACCACACCCAGCCTGCCACCCAGTGCCTGTCGGCAGCCGTTGCTAAACAGAAATGTCTGTTAGAACTTGAAATGACAGAAAGCAGGAGAGAGAGACAGCAGGAGACCGGTGCTGCCCAGGGTGTGGACAGCTTTGTGGCCCCCGTCTGCATGTCGCAGGCCTCCAGGGGCACAGCGTGTGCCTCGTTATGGGAGCGCTTCAAGGCTCCTGGCGGCAATGCAAGCCAGCGCTCGGGGCAGGCGGCGTGAGTCTCAGGGCACCCGAGTCTAGAGTCAGGCACTGAAGGGGGACTGTGCTCTGAGCCACCGGAACGCTGTGCAACCAGGAGATTGGGATACATGATGCAGGCAACGTCTCCACCGACATTCATGAGGCAGGGACAAGTGAGGCCGAGGGAGACCCTGGCCTCCAACTCCAGACTGCCCCGGGGCCTCCAGAAGCCCTCCTCCCCAAGGTTAAGTTATGAGCTTTGAGGTGTAGGGTGTTAGTTTTAAGCTTGTACTGCTGAAACCAAGATGGCCCCGTGGGCAGCTTCCGTGGTGGGTCTCCTAGATCTGCAGATGGAGGCACTGGGGTGTCTTGGGTCGGTGACCCTCTCGGTTCTGGGGTCGCAGTTTGGCGACTGTAACACTCACCTCTGTGATCACATTCCCTGCAGATCCCAGGTGCATCTGACGGATTCTGCAGTTTAGAAGTCCTGCTGGGTCAGTGGTCAGTAGAGAGTCCTACTGTCTCTCCTTAAGACCTAATCGTTCTCTAGGAATGTTTATGGATCATGTGTAGTTTGGAGGCACAGTAGGATTATCAGTAACTCATTCTAAAAACCCCAGTGGTGGAGCGTTTTCTGCACAAAGCCGCCATTACTTCTCCCGTTGGTGCCACCGGTTAGCGTCCTGAGGCGGTATCGTTACTGAGCGGCAGGGTGTTCCTAGACCAGCACTGAGGTTTGGAACGTGTCATAGAAGTCAGGAAACCCCGGGAGGATGGCAAGACACGCACGGTCGATGGGAGGCAGGATGAGGGGCTGCGTGTGCAGCGGGCGGTGGGCACGGGGATTCCGGGGACTGTCTGGGCAGGTGTATTGTTTTGTGAGCCCCGGGACTGTTGGCACAGGTGTGTTGCCATGTTAGAACGGGTCCTAAAGAGGTCATTGGGGGGACTGTTCCTGTGGTACCCATTGACAAAGAGGACTGGTGTCCTAGGGACCCGTCCCATCTCCCCTCCCGCTGCACTCACAAGGAAATCTGGGCCACCCAGTCCGTGAACTTCCAGAATTCCCCAGAAGTAGCTGGAAGGACAAGTCTTTTCTTTATGGGAGGATTCAGGTTGGAACGCTTTCAGGTGGCATGCAGCCCGTCCCCTGCAGATACTGGTGGAATCACAGTTGTAATAAACTGACCACCGGCCGCTGGCCAGAGGGCTCCCTCTGGGAACAAACTAGGAGATTAGGAGGACCTGAAGGATGAGGTCCACGGCGTGCGTCCCAGGGAGCTGGCACCAGCTGCCGAGGACTAGGGCAAGGGAGAGGAGATGCAGTGTTCCCCCAGTAGGCCTGGCCAAACCTCCCGGCTGGACGTAAGATGCGCTTATTGTCAGCCTGTAAAAATGACAGGTGCTGGCTCTTGTGTCCTGCCAGACACGGGGCCGGGAGTCCTGCTGTGTGTCCCTGGTCAGCCAGCACCCAGCAAACTCCAGAGACATACAGCATGGTGCAGGGGCCCTGTCCTGCGTCTCGGCAGGCACGAGCTGCTCAGCGGCCGACAGCCAGCCGGGTGCAGTGCTGTTGTAGTTCAGGTGGCTCAGGCTCAGCGTGTTCACATGGGCCAGCGGCTCATTTCTTTTTTAAGAGTTCTGTATTCATTGCAGAGCGGTGGCCCACGAGGGCTGGGTGCGAGGCAGCCAGGTGCCTGCCAGGTGCAGCCGCTGTGGCCGCAGGTGCGAAGCTGCCCCTCACCTCACACGGGTGCGCTTGGGCCAAGGCATTAGCTTCCCATTAGCCCAGCAGCTGCATGCTCTCCCACACACCGTTGGCCCAGTACTTTGGCAAGCTGTGCCAGGTAACTGCTGGCCTTGGAGTCCGAAGCGTTCCTGTCCTCTCCACGAGTCACAGGCAGGCTGCCGCTCAGAGGGGAGAGTGCGCAGGCCCAGCAGTTTTGACAGATGCCTGTCGGAGCTTCTCCACCGTGGCTCCGTGTTTCCAGCTTCCTCATATGGCCACCGCTGTCCTGTGCACTTAGCGGTGCCACTGCCCTCTGCCCTCTGCGTGCTGTGGCATCCACCTCTGGTGTGACAACCAGGCGTCCCCCATGGACGAGTGGCCCAGCCAAGGAGCTCTGGGCTTGAGCCTCTCCCTTTGTGTGCATCTTGTCTGTAGCTGGGAACCGTGTCGTTCCCCTGGATCGGGCCCAAGTCTGCCCTGCCCTGTCCTGTCCAAGCTAGCAGGGAGGAGGGCAGCTCAGGACGGGCGTAGTCTTCCCTCGTGGGCTTGATGGTTGGCATCTGTGGCCCTGGTCCAGCTCTGTCCTGTCTATCACTTCTCCCTTTCCCTGGGACACCAGGAGCGCCGTCCAGGTGCCACTTCCCTCAGTGTGGGCCGGCGTCTCCTGGTTGTGGCCACACAGTGCTCAGCGTTGGTCCCCTCTGGCAGTAGGCAGCTGTGTCAGCAGACCAGCGTGCAGTTTGTTCTTGAGACCTGCAGACGCACAGCTAGGTGCTCCGGCAAATGTTTCTTCTACACAGGAACGGGGAGGCAGAGGCAGTTTGCCCGTGCGCGTTTACATCCAGCTGTGCCCTTTGTGCTCAGTCTGAGGCACCGGGCCACGCTTGCCAGGCAAGGCCGGCGTCGGGGGCAGTGGGAAGCCTCAGGCTCCCGGGTGCTGTGTGACGGGGGCCTTGAGTACTGGGTCTCCATCACTTAGTGAGGACACTGCCCCGGGCCTTTGGGCTCAGGGCTGGCGCGCAGGAGCTGCGAGGCGGGCTCTCTCGGTCTCGTGCGTGTCCACAAGAGCTCACGCGCCTGCTTTCCACACAGATGTTTGGGAACTGGACCTTCGGGACGCTGGTGTTCACTGTGATGGTGTTCACCGTCACGCTGAAGGTGAGTCTGGCGAACGGTCCCCCTCAGCGCGGTGAGCCGGCTCTGAGCAGGCCGCCCGGCCGCTGCGGGGCCCGCCCTCTCCCGGCTCACTCTGGCCTGCCTGGACCGTGCCCGCTGAGCGCCTCTTTGCCTCCTAGCTGGCGTTGGACACGCACTACTGGACCTGGATAAACCACTTTGTCATCTGGGGCTCGCTGCTCTTCTACGTGGTCTTCTCCCTGCTCTGGGGAGGGATCATCTGGTAAGCACTGAGGGTGCTGGTCCTGCTCGGCTGCGGTCCTGGGTGGGAGGGGCTGTGTGAGTGGAGGGCAGGGCCCGGGGGTCAGCACAGCCTTAGGAAGGAGCTCTCCTGGGCAGGCCCACCTCCCCCTGCTCCTGGCCCTGACCCTGGCCCCTCCAGGGCGCCAGCTAGTAGCTGGAGAACAGATCGCACAGCTCAGCGCAGAAGTGCGGGGAGGAATGAGCTTGTCTGGTTCCAGCTCCCTGGGGTTCCAGCTGGTCTCTAAAGCCGAGCGTGTGAGGGCAGGCTTTACCATGAAACTGACCACTCCTGGGCCAGCCTGGGGTCAGGGCCGGGGCCCCATGGGCCATGGGGAGAGCCACGTGGCTCCTGAGAAGCACAAGGGACTGGCCGCATCGCCACCTGCATAGGACCCGGCCTCCTGCCCAGGCCTGTCCAGCAGTGTCTGGGTGCCCTGTGGGCCCTCCTAGCACCCGCCCTGCCGGGCACCTGCCCTGCCTAGCACCCACCCTCCCCACACTTGCTCTGTCCCCCACCTGCCCCGCACCCGCCAACCTGCAGCCTCCCCCTCCTTCCTTCTGTGTCCACATCTGTTCTCTGTGTGTCCCTGGGGGGTGGGGCTTTGCCGCTGTCCCGGTGCGGATCACACAGGGTGGGGGGACATAGACAGTACCTGTGCTGCTCCCGCCCTGGGGCCCCGTGCAGACACACTGACCCACTCCGTGCCAGATGTATGGCTGGAGCTTTTGCTGCTCAGAACCCTGCCCTCACCTCGGGGTCCACACCAGCCACCAGGCTGCAACTCCCCCCATCCCCCCTCTGTTTCTGGCGCTGGACTCCAGGGCGCCTGTTCCGTTGGCTGACCTCCCGGCAAGGCTCTCTGCCATTCATGAGACCCCAGCAGCATCGAGTGGGTTCTGCACCCCCGCCGTTTTACCTGACAAACTCGGAGAGGCAGGCCGGGTGGCTTGCCCAGGGCATGGGCCACAAGAGCAAGAAGCCCCAGACAGGTGGCCTCACCCCAAGTGCCTACAAGGTTTGGGGCGCAGTGTCAGGAGCTGCGTCCCTCCTACCCGCCGAGGTCTCACCTGCGTGGCCGTTGCCCCCTCTGCAGGCCGTTCCTCAGTTACCAAAGGATGTACTATGTGTTCATACACATGCTGTCCAGCGGGCCCGCCTGGCTGGGCATCATCCTTCTCATCACCGTCAGCCTCCTTCCCGACGTCCTCAAGAAGGTCCTGTGCCGGCAGCTGTGGCCCACAGCGACAGAAAGGACCCAGGTACGGGGGCCTGCACTCATCTCCTGGGCTTAAGATCAGGGAATAAGAGAGCATGAATGGTTTGGGCTTCGTAAAAATGTGATCAGCCCGAGCCTTACCAATGAATTTCATAATGATACGTGATTTTAAACTTTAAATTAGGTAAAATTCAAGATGATCAAGGTTTTAAGTTGACACATACAGCTAAGCAATCAGCTGAAATAAGAAAAAAATATAGAACAAGGATTAATACAAAAGATGAGTTATAGAAAATAACAAAAAAATTGAGCAAATCCTTACCTCACAGGTTAAATTGCATTATTTTTAAGCATGGTGGATTTGGTCAACACGCTAACATTGATATGAATGCCGGGTGCTGGTAGGACTACTTGTTTTCTGTCCTCCCAAACTGCCTGACCAGCTGAATTCAGGTTCAGGACTCACGTGGCCTCCAGGCCCGTCCGGAGCAGCCCCAGCCCTGGCCTCTGCCCGAGGGGTCTGGGGGTAGGTGGGAGGCACCCAGGCTCCGCCAGCCCTCCACCATCTTGCCAGGAACCGACTCTGAGTTAAGGCCCGCCTGGGTCACAGTCCCTCAGGATTTCATTCAAAATGTAGATTTTCAAGCCTGCTCTCTCCCCCTGAGAATTTCTAATCTTTCCATGAAGTGGGCCTGAAAATGCACCCCAGTAAGTCCCTGTGACTTGTGCCCATGGCAGCGCCCGTGGATGAGGGTGCAGAAGCCCAGGCAGGTGCACGATGCAGCATGTGGCCAGCGGGCACCCATGCCACACCACCCGACTGCGCCCTGTAGCTCAGGAACACCAGGGCTGCAGGCCCCAAGCAGTGTCACCCGGCTGTGTTTGGGATGGGAAACAGGTAGTCCTACCCTGGGATGGGGGGGGGGCACAGCCCTGCCCCCACCAATGCCAGCATGGCAGCGGGATCCTGCTTTGTGAGCTTTCTGGAACTTTGTGCTCAGAATGTTGAGACCGGCACCGCCAGGTCCGGCCTTCCCTCCTTTATGCCTCCGGCCGCAGTTGGCAAAGTCCATGCTGGCAAAACTCGTGACCAGAGGCCTGCGCTCGGCGGTGGTGGACGGGCCCCTGCACAGGGTCACTGTGAGTTGACTGAGTGGATTAAGCACAGTGGTGCAGGGCAGGGCTACTGTCAGGACCAGGGGCTCCCACTGCTCCGAGCAGGGGAGACAGAGCAGCCACAGAAGTGTCATCCCGTCTGCTGGGAAACCCTGCAGAGGGACAGTCAGTGCGCGGGGTGCCTCGCTGCTCTGCTTCCCTGGAGAGCACCGGGACCCCCCACCGGCAGCCCAGACTTCTGCGCCCCAGAGGAGCTATCCAGCAGCACCCCTGCCTGTCGTGGGAGCCCAGCCCTCAGCTCTGCAGCAGGGTAGCTCAAGGCGGATGTTCCTAAATACCCACGCACGGGGATGCAGTGAACACGAGTGTCCCTGACAATGCCCCGTGCATGGGGATGCAGTGAACACGAGTGTCCCTGACAATGCCCCGTGCATGGGGATGCAGTGAACACGCGTGTCCCTGACAATGCCCCGT
This sequence comes from Graphiurus murinus, assembly GCA_004027655.1. Lineage (NCBI taxonomy): Eukaryota > Metazoa > Chordata > Mammalia > Rodentia > Gliridae > Graphiurus > Graphiurus murinus. The sequence goes on from PVLC010026943.1 coordinate 7,737, forward strand.
GCGCTGGTTGAGGTGGACGTGTGTATTTCTAGCAACGCTGCGCACAGGACAGGCAGCGCAGTGTGTGGGCCTCTTTCCAAGAGTGAGCAGGAGCAGCCCAGGTGTCCTCTGCGTCCCTGGCCTCTGCCGCTGCCTCGTGGCTCAGCATTTACACGGGCACGTCCTGTGCACCGCCTGGCTCCAGCCACTGGTGGGGACCGAGGTGCCCCTGAGGTTAGAGGCACCTCAGCAGGTGAAGCGAGGTCTGCAGGTGCCGAGGGCCCCTCCTGCAGGGCTCTCGAGCTTCGCCTGACGGTGCCTGTGCCTTCCAGAGGGAAGCAGCCTGGTGCGCCTGCAGGTTCTGACCACAGGAACCCTCTGGTTCCCTCTGGGGTGGGCCGTCCTTACCTGGCCCGGGGGATGCTGGGGAGGACCCTCCCCACACCCTCCTGAGGTGAGAAGCCCCAGGGCTGCTGATGGCCTCTGTGGCCTGAGAAGCAGCCTAGTTAAAGCCAGGCCAGCCCCACGGGCCCGGGGAGGAGCTGGAAGGCTGCGTCAGCGGGCGGGAGGGAGCGGCCCGGCCGGCCTGTGACACAGCTGCCCGGCGACAGCGTTGATGTACGTGATGTGTTGCCTGTAACCAACTCACCGCCCCTTGTCTCTCTCCCCTTCCTGTCTCCTCTGTCTCCGCCCGCTTTACCTAAATAACCATGCCTGGTTCAACGTGCTGCTCGTGGCTCCGGACCGCGGGACGGGCAGGCTCGGAACCAGTGCCTTTCTGTCGAGCAGCCCACCGTCTTTATGCTTTCCCAGACCTCCAGCGGTCTGAGTTTCTGACCGACAGGTGACCTTCTCTGCCTTTCTGCATGTTTGGGATCACAGCCACAGCATACGGGGTGACGTTAGTGTTGAGGCTCCCCAGTGCCTTCTCTGGTGTCATCCGGTCCAGCCCCCAGCCACACCAGGACACGGTGACCCCAGCGTGACTGCTCCCCACAGCCTGAAGGGATGGGTAGCAAAACCCGAGTGCCTTCTCTAGTGGGGAAACTGAGGAAGGCAGGACAGTGATCTGCCCAGGGCCACAGTGCTGAGCCACACACTGAGTGCAGACACCTCTCTGCCAAATTCCCTTCTCACCTTTTTTAAAAAAGCCTTGATGGTTTTTAGGAAAAGCCTTCTAAGGTGTTCTAATGACCACGGTGGCCTTTCTCAGCAGCTAGAGCTATGCACAGGGTGCTTTTCTAGAGCAACTGCTCCAACCAAAGCCTTTTCATCCAGAGCCGAGAGTGTCTAGTGATTGTGTTGTTGTTTCCTGGTGGTTTTTCACACACCTAAACGGAGCATGTGCATACGCCACAGCTAATGTGTCATTTTGAGAGGCCATTTGATATCGCTGTTCACTACTGAGGCTCATTGGGTTGGAAAACGCCAAAGCAAGACAAAGCCTTCTTTTCTTTTAATGACAGTTCATCTTCTATGCATGTTAGATGATTTTTTAGCTAACAAGATGTTACATTTTTTAAGTCCAAGTAATTAACGGCAATCAGAATTTTTCTAATTTGGTACCAACAGACTTTGTTGAATAAATTACATAATTTCAACTCACTGCTCACATACTTGAAAACACATTTCAGATGGCATCATTAGGAATACTGTAAAAAGTCACAGGAGTTGCTTATGAGGCTGATTAAATCATGCCGACTATTAACTATTCATGCGGCTCATTAAGTGCTGAGTTGCTTCGGAGTGTGTGCAAAGGTAGACTCTGGACACGTGGGCAGTGGCCCCTGCAGCTCGGTCCTCTCGACCCTGGGTATGACTGCAAATGCCCACACCTGCCCTCGAGGCCCCACTGCTACACGCTTGGCACAAAGACAAATGCTGTGAGGCTGCGCAGGTCTGCAAAACTTTGGAGGAACAAACATTCCACTGGCCCATGGTGGGACAGTCTCCTTCAGATGGACCAGGTCCCTTTAACCTGCTCCTGCTTGAAAGAAAAAAGTCCGAGACACCAGCTCTGGGTATTTTACTTGTACATACCTGTGTATCTCATACCTAACACCCCACCTGTGCCTCTGCCCTTCTGTCGCGTACTTACCTGTATGTGGTGTGACTCTCCACCTGCAAGGGAGAAGGCTCCCTCCCTTGCTCCCTTCTGTCACCTGGACATTGGTCAGTTCGAACCTGCGCTCATGCCACTCGGATCTGGTACTTCTCCAACTCTTACAACTATTCCTCACCGCTAAGAAACTAGTAAGCGGGACTGGAAGCACTGTGTTGACATGCTGGGCTCTTGACCGGGCTCCAGGAGCGCATTGGCCTGCAGGACGTGGCCGGCTGGCGCCCTGTCTGACAGGCACACAGCAGCATGTGTGACATGGCAGGATTCCAGACACTCCCGTGCACGGGTCTGCCGCGGGAGCGGGACTGGGCAGGGGACACTCCCGCTGATGGACCTCAGACCCGAGCCTCTGCCACTGGGCTGTCTACAGCTCTCTCGCTTCTGGTGGGGGTTTCTTCTGTCCTCCTGGCAGAGGCCCTGTGTGCCCTGGACTCCAGGCAGCCCCAGGCGTCCTCTGGTTGGCCTGGTGGCTCTGTGCAGATGGCACGACCAAAGCTTCTGCTGCGCCAGGCAGAGGGCGAAGGGACGGTGCAGCTGGGCCCTGGTGGCCAGGTCTGCAGCAGCCCGGGCGCCGGCCCGGCCCTCCAGCACGCTGGCCACAGCAGCGGCTCTCAGTGTCTTTCCTCGCCCTTGCAGAAGAGTTCAAGGCACATGGCAGCGGACGACTCCACGCCGAGCAGCGACAGGCCCCTGCTGAAGGACCTCTTACCGCGGCCACCGCGTGACTAGCTCAGCGCTAGGTAACGGTGTGGCCACTGCCCGCTGGGCACACGGCCCGTGTGCTGTGACTCTTTCAGACTATCTGTTTTTCCTCCAAAGTTTTGCTGTGCTGTGCCATTTTTGATAACAGAGCTTCACGGTGCAAACAGAGCATACCCTTTTTACACACACACACACACACACACACATACACACACATACACACGTGTATTCTCTGTCGTCCCAGGTAAGTGACTCATGCTTGAGAGCAAGCGGACCACCTAGGGAGCACCTTGTGTGTGTGTACACGCACACACACACACACGTGGCAGTGCCACTCACCATGCATGCAGCTGCCTGCGTGCCCAGCGTTCCCAGACACTAGCCAGCTCCTGATCTGGGGTGGAAGCAGCTTCACCTTAAAGCCTGTCAGGGCAGATTGGACATGAGCCCAGCCAGCACCCGGCCAAGCCCAGCAGCCACCAGGTGCAGCTGGTCTGCTCACAGTCGAGGGACCGTGAGGCCACCACGCAGTGGGCACCTCCCGCCGGGCTTCCTGCCTGTGCTGGGCACGCCATGCTGGCAGCTCACTCCCAAAGGCCTCACCTGGGCGTTGTGACCTCGGGGAGTGGACCTGTGCAGTGTGGCCCACCCCCTCCCCTGGCCGTGCTGACCCTCTGTGCATGTTGTGGGCCTCGTGGGCCTTTAATAAGCAGCGGTGCGGCCACTTCTGCAGGCCAGGCATGGTCAGCACATCGGCCCCGTCCCTGGGGGCAGGACAGGCGGGCCTGGACAGGTGAGTCCTGCCCTCCCCCTCCAGGACGGCAGACGAGCACTTTCAGGTTCAGGGTGCCTGGGGCCTCTGAACTCCCTCTGTGTATCAGGATGGCCGGGGGAGGAGGCCTGGTGTGCTCTCCACCCTCTCCCTCCTCCTCTCCCCTCCTCCCTGCCATGGCGCACCATGGTGTCTCTGGGGCGGCCCCTGAGGGGTGGTGGGCCCCCTCACCTGTCACTGGGGGGCAGTTCAGCGGGAGCAGTGTAGTTAGAAGGTCCTGCACTGACTCAGATCAGCTCAGGCAGCCCCGAGCAGGCTCCTGGGATGACGGCGTCTTTTTCTTCTCTTGGCAGAGCACGCAGCTGCAGGAGACAGTGATTCAGAATTCACCCATCTTGCCTCTCTGCAGAGCCCGGGTGCTCAGAGCCCCAGGCCCTCCGCTGCCCCGGGAGGCTCCCGCCTAGGACCGAGAGGGCACCCCCTGGAAGAACAGGAGTGCACTGCGCTCCCAGCGCCCGGCCCCCCCTGCCTGCTGCAGCTCCGTGTCGAAGGGCACTTGTTCTCAGATGCCCACGTGGTGGACGGACGGCCCCCGGTCCCAGCCCCTGGGAGCTGTGCTCCCTCGGAGCTGGTGCCTAGCAGGGCAAGGGCAAGGTCCCAGCCCCTTGGCTCGGGTGCTGCACGCCGCCACAGCCTGTGCTGCAGCCACTGCCCCAGGACTGCTGGCCTTCAGGCGTCTGGCTGGACGGGGAGAGGCACGCTCTGCTTGGTCCGTTTTGTGCCCTGCAGCCGAGAAGCTGCCCCCCGCCCCCCAGCCTGTGCGTCCCTCCTCCTGTCGTCCTCGCCTGCTTCCCTGAAGAGAGGAGCCGGCCCTGGTCTGCAGCCTCGTGCATCCAGCTGCTGTCCTGTGTGTGGACGCCACAGTGTCCTGCTCACCACGCGACCATCCCTGTGCAGCGTGGCGGGATCCCCACTGCCCCTCCTTCCTGGAGCAGCCCCCAAACCACCGTCCTGGAGCGACTGCGTCAGACCCCACGGCCGTGTCCTCACCACCATCCTGGAGTGACCGTGTCAGACCTCACGGTCGTGTCTGCTCCAGGTGACCGCACCAGATCTCATGGCCGTGTCCTCACCGCCGTCCTGGAGTGACCGTGTCAGACCTCACGGCCGTGTCCGCACCACTGTCCTGGAGTGACCGCACCAGACTTCGTGGCCGTGACCGCACCAGATCTCATGGCCGTGTCCTCACCGCCGTCCTGGAGTGACCGTGTCAGACCTCACGGCCGTGTCCGCACCACCGTCCTAGAGTGACCGCACCAGACTTCGTGGCTGTGACCACACCAGATCTCATGGCTGTGTCCTCACCACCGTCTGGAGTGACCGCACCAGACTTCACAGGTCAGACCTCACGGCCGTGTCCTCACCACCGTCTGGAGTGACCTCGTCAGACCCCACGGCCCTGTCTGTCCCGGGGCCCGCTCTGCCCACGTTTGCCATCCACCTGGTGGAGCAGTTTCGTGTGTTGCAGCTGAGTGCTGAGATGAAGGCCCCGTGTGTCGTGGCTTCAGAGTGTCCTGCCGTCCCCTCTCCCATCACCGGCTATCCTGTGGAGGAGGAAGACACTTTCGTGCATGGACAGAGCAGGCCATGGCACCTCAGCAGGATTGCGCGACATCTGTCTGCCGCACGCTTGGGACACGTTGCCAGTCTCCCTCCCTGGAGTGTGCGGCGTGGGTGCTGGGGCAGGCGCTGGCCCAGGGTTAGTTACCGGGCTGGCTTCCGACCCCGTGTCCTCACTGAGGTGCGGTTCACCTCCAAAGCCCATCGCAGGCTGGTGTGGGCCGCGGGATCCAGCCGGCAAGGTGCTGCTTGGCCGGCCCCGTGACCTCACTGAGGGGGTTCACCTCCAAAGCCTGCCTCGGGCTGGTGTGGGCCGTGGGTTCCAACAGGCGAGGTGCTGCCCGCTCGGCCTCACTGTCACCCCACGCTGGCCTCGGAGGCGAATCCTCCATCCCAGGATTCTGTCCAGGGCTGTCTTTGATGGATAGGCAATCAGAAAGCCGCTCGGCATGAAGTTCCTATTACCTTGGGCTCTGGTCTTTCTGTTTCTAGAAGCGTCTGACAAAGCCTTAATGGTCCCAACTAGGGAAGACATTTCAGTTGGAGGCTTAAGCCTAGCCAGCCCCTGCGGGCCAAGGCGAGGGGCTTGGGTCCGTCTCTTGGGCTGGGAAATGCGGATATGACAACTTGGTCAAATGATGTCTCGCCCCCAAGATATTTATCTGAAGTATAGGGTGAATCCATAGCACAAACAGCGATCACCTTGTTGGGGGAGTACAAACACCATACCAAAGACAAGGATCTCGGATCTGGCTGAGAACGGACCGAGGAGGGGCAGCGGCTCCCGCAGGCCCACGGCCGCCCACCTCGAGTCACACACGTCCCCTGCCCCTCCCGCAGCCTTGCTTGGCACCTGGTCCATGCTGACCCTGCAACCAATGGTGTGTGCATTTTTACAGCCCTTTTTAAGAACCCAAACTGGGTAAATAAATGTAATACCTGTCGGGGGGAGGGGGGCAGATTCTCTGTATGTTTAGTTAATAAATTATTTGTAATGTATTTTTTTAGGAATCTTAAAGTTGCCTTTGCACTGAAGTATTTTCATAGCTCTTTATATCTCTTTTATTCATTTAACATATCATCTGATTTTTAAAGTATGTTTTTAAAGCTTTAATTCTTAAGTTTGAAATCTTGGCCACTTTAGATTCTGGCGAGAACCTGGCTCGATGTCTCAATTCCTGGTGAGTGGATTTTCAGGTTCGATCAGATCCTTCGCTGCGCCCCCTTTCTTGGTGTTCCAGTGCCTCATTGAAGGGCGTATTACGGTGCAGTGATCTTCTCTGCTTTGTCATCTCAGTTCTCTGCAATTTTATTTAGTTTTTCATTTCTGTCCTTTGGCCTTAAACTTTGAAGCTTCTGGCCCCCAGAGTGTGGTGTGCGAGCGGCCCGTCCTGCTCTTGGGCGGCCCCCGCTCACCTCCCACGAGTCCTCGTCGTACGAGGCAGCAGACTTGGCCATTGCAGCGTCTCTTACAAAGCTGCTCGGGAAATTATTTAGCGAATGTGTAATAATTTGGAATATGCCAGGGGCACAAGATAAAAACCGAAAGGAGGGAAAGAAGAACGCAGGGAAGTGACGTTTACATTAGTCTGTTTCCCGCCTCGCCGTGCCGAGGATTTGCTTGCCTTAAACTAATTTTAAAGCAAGTGATGTCAACTTTCCGCATATTTCTTCGCTTTGAGAATCTCATTTGCTATTGCGTGTGTTAATAAGTTACCAACTCGTAAGTTACCGTATTGGTCAGGACATACAGTCCCTGGTTCACACTCCTTCCCTAGAGCACGTCATGTTACACACCATGAGGGGCCCGGCTACATTTGTGTTCTCTTACATGCACAAACATGCACAAACACACAGAAGCACCCTTTACATCCTGCACCCCCTCCTTCCCAAGGCCCCGCGAGGATGCTCTGGCCAGGCTGAGAAGATGAGCCTCCCTGCACGCGCACGCACGTGCACACACGCACACACACACCTCGCTCCTGGCTAAACGTGTGGCTGCACTTGCACATGGTCTCTGTGCGTGGGACCGCGGGCCCTGGAGCCACAACTCCCCTCCTAGGGAGGTCTAGTCTTCAGCCCAAGCTTCCCCTCGCCGGCCAGCCCTAAGCAAGGCGCCAGCAAGCAGGACCCAGGCCGCTGAAATTGCACACATCCCAAGAGCTCCTGGTGCACCGCCGGCTAGGAGCGAAGACATCCTCTCAAAATCCCCGTCAACCATTCCTGAGGAAGAGCAGACCAAAGCTACCGTCTAGGGCACCTGGGCGGGGAGGAGAGGATCAGCCATGGCCAGCACCGACAGCAGGTGACTTAGTTCTCTTGGGAGCACTCTGCAGTCCCGCTGCTGCTGCCACTGCCCCGAGCTCTCCGGCTGGGTCCTGGAACGGCACGTCCCTGTGTTCTACGCCGACTGGCATCAAACTAACGCAGCCACTTTTCTTTCACCTTCATATTATTTATTGACAACACAGTGTAACAGCAGGTCCTTGCATTCGACATTTCTTTTGGAAGTTGCCCATTTGTAACTTTAAAAACAGGAAAAATATCAGTTGGCGAATGCAATCTTTTGAAGCTAGCTGGTGAACAAAGAAGAAAGAGCGTCATTCTGATACTGTGTCTATAAATAGAGCTTTAATGAAGATACATTGGAAGTATTATGAAAGTGTGATTCTACTTTTGCAGAAAAAAATCTAAAGATCAATTTATATAGCTTTATTTTTTACCTTATCAAGATATACAGAATTTTAATATGCATATGTTGTCTCTGACTTAAAATTATGTGTGTCTGCATTACCATTTAAAATGCCCATTCACTCTGTAATGTAATAAGAAAGAGTCTTCAAAAATGTATTTAATATGAGCGGTACCTATAGCTATCACCATCATAAATACTGGAGTTTATTTTCAAATTATTAAATATAGTAGGTGCATTTAACATGAATCATTCTCCAAACGGTAATGTTTAACTGATAATTGATTAACCTGCTTTCAAAAATTAAATTGTGATTTAAACCAAATCAGACCTTTCTGTAAAATTTATTTTGTATGCTCCCGTTTTTAACTTTTGTTTCTGTAGTGGAAGTTACAACTTGGTAACCTGAATCACGTTGAATTTTTCTGTAGATGAGCCAAGCAGGAGACCTGAATCTGCTTACAATAAAGAAAAGAAGAAAAAAGTCTGCCTCCGTTTCTTTATAAATATGTAAAGCCACATTAAGCTGAGCGTCTGCTTCCCACTAACAGAAACTAGAGAGTAAGAGCGCTGCTGGGGTGTGTTTCTGCTTAGGGCCTGGGAGTCGGAACCCCTCAACTTCGCTGAGAACATGCGGCCGTGGCCCTCTCCAGAGGCCTGGGAGACACTCGGGGCTGACGCAGCTCTGGTTTCGCAAAGTTTGAGTTGTGGACCCTCTGCACCCCGCCTTCCTCACTCTTGCCCAAGACCCGGGCCTGCGCCATGTCCCCGACCCCGCTCCCCTCCGCTCCGATTCTGGGCTCCAGCCTCATTGCCCCGCAGAGTTCCCTAGTTCACCAGTCCCCTGCAGCTTGACGTCCTGAACACAGACACCCAAGCCCAGGACAGGACACCTCCCGGCCCCCACTCCCGGGACTCCGTTTAACGGGGTGCCTAGGAACCCCATCCTCATCAGAATGGCCCCTTGGCACCTCGGCCAGGTGCTTGATTCCCCCGGGTCGGTACCTCGGGAACTGCCGAGAGCCAGGCCCCAGGCTCCCTGGCACGGAATTCTCCATCTGGGGCCTTCCTGGCCCTTGCAGACCGCAGCTGGTGTCTCTGCTTTTATGCATCTCCGCCGTTTCCGCCTCTGGGAGTATCGTCAGGTGGATAAACCTTTACGCCTTGACTTGATCTTCTTCCGAACCTTCCAGCTAATCTCCTTAACGTCTCAGTGGCCTGCCTTTTCAGGTTGGAGTCCTGAACCCTTCCTCTCCGGAAGTAGTCTCTCCCTTTTGTAGCAGGAAAAGCAGAGGAAGACTGATTTTACAGCTTTTGTGTGTCTGGGAGGGGGAACCGGAGAGCAGAGGAAGGCTGGGTCCTGAAGACACCCTCCAGTCCACCCCGGTCTCCAGAAAAACACAGGGGAGCCGACCCTCCATCCCGGGCCCGTCTTGCCATGGGCCAAGAAGCCCATGTGACGCCAGCTACAGAGGCTGTGGTCAGGACACTCCCCACCACATCTGGCAAACATCGGCAGTTGTGGGACCTGGGCAGGTGCCTCTGGCTTCACTCAGTCCACTGCTTCAGGAAAGGGCCACCTGAGTCCTGCCGGCCACCAGCTGTGGTGGAGGGGGCAGCAGGCCGGGGTGCCTGAGCCCGGGGCCCATCTCTGACTCCCCACCAGCACCTGGGCCTCCTGCCTGAGAACACAAGCGGGGGGCAGCCGCAGCAGGCGGGGTGGCATCTTGGGAGGGTGTGTGTCCCGTGCCCTCCCTCCGTGGGCCCTCCCTCTCCCTCTATGGCCTGTTCACACTGAGCTTCGGTGAGATGGCGAGAGACCTGGAGAACCCTCAACCTTGGAGCACCCACCCAGCAGTGGGCCTAGCTCCGTCATCTGCACGCTGTTGAGTAAACAGTTGCAAAGTGAAGAGTGGCGGGGGGGGGGGGGGGAGGCAGAAGCCAGAGTCCCCTCTGCATGCTCCGTGGGCCTTCCCAAAGCCCTGCTTCCCACGCCGCCATCCAGCCTGGGCAGGCTGGGTGTGTCTCCTGGTGGCCCCCTGCCCCCTGGCCTGCAGGCCGCCTCCTGCTGCCGCCCTGTCCTTCCAGTGGTGGCCAAGCCTCAGTCACCCTCTGGGAAGGCCTGCCCGCCATGCAGCGAAGCAGAACTGCCCGGGCGCCTCCAGCACCCTCTCCTGTGCAGACCCTCCCGGCCCATCTCTCCCTCCCGCCACTGAGCAGGTCTGCGAGGGCAGGGAGCCTCAGTGGCACCCAGTGAGCGCTGCAGATGACTGTCACCACCGGAGACCAAACCCCAGTGCCAGCTCAGCTATAAAAATACCACAGGAAGCAGCTGCCTCCGCAGGAAGCCGAAGCCAGCGGGACCAGGGCCCGGGAAAGGCTGGAGCTGGGCGGGCTGAGGGCCGCCGGCCTCTGCCTCTATGTGTGACCACAGCCCTTGAAGCTGGGGCCGTGGCATGCTCAGGTGAGTACCCTGCCTTCTCCTCGGTCCAGTGACCTCACCTGTGGTGTGGAGCCCAGAGGGGTTCCCAGGGCAGCACCCAGGGTCATCACAGTCCTACACTACCCAGCTTCCTCTGTCGTGGAAGGGTCTAGGAAACACGCCGAGTTTTTATTACCTTTCTAACTCCCCGAGGGAAATGCTCCCTTGGGCACTGTATTATTCAGGGAGCTATCAGGAGAATTCTGGAACTTTGAGTTCGCTAGCAAGTTCCTAACTTGTCTTCAAAACATGGCTCTCACGGTGACCTATGGGCCCAGCAGGACGCAGGGAAGTCTAGGTTCCGTCACATAGGACGAGGCCGAGCGCCAGGGCCCAGGCCGTGGCCAGCCCGTGAAGGCTGCACACTGAACGGTGGCGTGAGGGGTTCCCGCCAGCCGCTGCAGGTCCTTGTCTTCACAACGAGGAGGATAGAGACCTGTGCGGAGTGGCGTCCGCCTGGCAGGCACCCTCCGTGAGATGGCACTGGCTCGGGTGCTGGCGGCTGAGTGCAGGTGTCCGCCCGAGGCCCTCTTCCGGGCTGCAGAACACGCTCACGTGGACCATGCAACCTGTTCTCGGCCATGGAGGGAAGAAGGCCAGGCAGGAGCCAGCAGCCGGGCAGGGTCCGTCCCCCAGCCTGCCCCGCTTCTGATGGCTGCAGACTCGCGCCTCCCACCTCTGCCTGTTGTCACCCAGCAGCCTCCTGGGCGCGGGTCTGTATCTCCTGTGGGAGACGGGTCCACTGGGCTGCGGCTGCCCCCGTGGCCTCACCTGCAAACCCGCGTTCCCTGGTTCTGTGCTGTCTCCAGACCTCTCCCAGCCTTGTCGGGGAGCTGGGGGTCTCGGGCTGAGCCAGGATGTCCAGTCTTCCTCCACCCTTGCACATCACCGCCCCCGCCGCTGGCTCAGAGCCACGCTTCTGTCCAATCCCGAGGGCACAGGCCGTCCAGGGGTGTGGCACCCGCCCTGGGCATCAGTGGAAACAGCCGTCCTGCTGAGCTGGGGCTCTGTCAGTGGAGGCCACTGCAAAGCACCTGGGCCCTCGGGTGCTCAGACTCTGCTGTGAGCTTACAGGGCTGGGCGGGAGTCAGCCACCTGATGACCCATTCCTCTCAAGAGCATCAAAACGCGCTCTCACTACTGTCTGCAAATCTAAAGGCGCCTGTGCAGGTACATGCGTGCACACACACAAACATGCACACACAGGCACATACACAGACTCCTCCAAGGGACCCCACCCCCGCTGTGTTAGCTGCCCTGAGCCCCCATCCCGCACACACACACACACACTGCAGAAACTCTGTGATGTGCCTCCCCTGTGGCTCACTGGGCTCCTGGGCTCTGGACAGCTGGGGCACAAAGGGCGCACTAACAAGCCAGACACCAGCGGGGGGCTGCACTGGGCTTTGTCCTTGGCTGAATTAATCCCTCTTGAATCAGCTTTAGACTCAGCCAGACATTTTCTGAATGGGCAGATAACTTGGGGTTTTTTTTTTTTTTCTCCCCCTTGATTTCCATGGGATTGGTCACCAAGTCCCAAAGCAGAAAGGTCTCCCGAGAAGGAGAGACATCCGGGTCCCCGGAGGCTCCGTTTGTTCCTGACAGGCTGCAGTGGGTGAGGCCGTTGTCCATCGTTTGTGGTCTGTGTCATTGGGAGGCGCTGCTGGGGCCGGTGGGGAAGATCCTTGCCTGGAGGAAAGCACGTTTCAGCGGGGCGTGTGCGGCTGCGGTGTGAGCCTGCGGCCCCACTGTGTCCTGGAGCGGGTCCCAGCCGGGGCCACCCGCCATTTCCCCTCGTTCTGCACCAGATGTTGGCGCATCCCCCGGGCTGCCTCCTTTGGACATTTATTGCTCTGTTGAGTGATGTTTATGCCTGATAGGATGAGTTATCGGGGGGCTTTGACGCTATCATGAGAAACGGGGTGCTGGTCTCAAGTAGCTGGTGCACGTTGGTGCAGGCCGACCTTTTCGGTGGTGTCCTTGGGAAGGGAGACCCGACCAGGGCTGCCTCTGGGAAGCTCCTGGGCACGATTGCAGGGACCTTGCTTCCAGCCTTCATGGCTGCCCCTGCACAAAACGCTTCCTGGCTGGAGGAGAGTCCCCAGTGCGAACTTTCCAGGCCTGCTCCCCCATCCCCTGCTCCCCCGTGGGCTCTTCTGCTCCCAACTCCTCCCAGGAGCACCCCATGCAGACCTGGCTGGACCCTCAGCCCAGCTTCTCCAGCCCGGGAGCTTAGAATCCCCCTGCAGAGCTGGCCCAGAAGCACCCCCGAAGGTGAGGTCCCACCAGGAGAAAGACCCTGTGTTGAGTTACCCACACGTGTGCCGCACACCAGGAGCACAGCTGTCCACCTCTGCCGGCCAGCATCTCATGCAGAGCTGTCACCCCAGGGGAGGGGGCAGCAGGTCCCTCTCACCAGAGCTTTGTTCCTGTGTTATCAAAATGGACTTCCTGCTTCTACCCTCTAAGAAGAGATATCACCCCCACAGGCCCCCAGTCTAAAAGCTGGGTCCTCCTTTGCAATGCTTCACTTTGTTTTAGTTTTCAATCAATGAACCTCTGCCTCCCCTGAGCCGAGTAAGACAGGATTCGATGGTGGGGAGCTTTTGTTGTTGTTTTCTTGCAAACAACTTAGGTTGCACCCTCGAGTACCAAGGCTGGACACTTGGCACAGGACACTCACAAGCCGGGGTTCCTTATGTCGCATCAAGGAGTGGGGTTCATACCCTCTTTCTGCCCCCGGAGCCTTGGCCCTTCTAATCTTTGGGGTAACCCTGACTGCTCCCGGTTTTAAGCTACACTTCCTGGTAGCCTGCTCGGTGCAGACCCTCAGAGCTCTCTGCAGGTGCTAGCCCTCGAAACCAGAAACAGCCCGGGGGGCCGAACTGCTCTTGTACCTGTTGCACCTGGCGATCCTGGGGCTGGAGGGTTTGCCTGCACGAAGTTTCCAGCCCCGCCCCAAAGCCTGGGCTCTTCCTCCTGGGTCTGCCGGGGACTTCACAGTGGACCCGCAGACCCTGGCCGGGACAGAGAGAAGCCTCTTTCTCAGGTGAACCTTGGGGGGTGGAGGGGGCAGAGCTCCGTCCGGCTGTGTCCCCTCAGGTCTAGGCGCCCAAGTCCACTGTGCTGACGTGGGGCAGGGTAGAGCGAGACACTCCTCCCCTCCAGAGGGACCCCACCCTGCCCGTCCCTCACACCCCCAAGACGTCTCCCCGGCTTCCTCCCCTCGCCCTCGGCCCCGACTCTCTCTCCCGCCTCCCCTCCCCCTCCTCTTCTCCCGCCTCTCCCTCCCCTTTCCCCGCCCTCCCCTCCCCCTCCTCTCCCTCCTCCCCTCCCCTGCCCAGTGTCCACCACCGCCAGCCGCTTCTGGGCACTCAGGCACCTGCGAGGCGGAGCTCAGCAGACGCCGGGAGGGAGGACGGCCCCCAGGTGTGTTGGGGGGACGGGGAGGGGCAGAGGAGGGGGAAGGGAAGCCGATTCGGACGGAGCCCACCGCCCAGGACAGTCCCGGCGGGCGGTGTAGCAGGTTGCTCTGGATCAGCTCTCCGGGCTCCCCCATTCCTGCCCCGCTGGGAACAGAACGGGAACCCAGGACCTGCCCGGCTCAGGATGGAGGCCGTGCAGAGGCCCCTCCCCGCGGTTAAGGGCAGGGGTTCCTCCTAGCCCCAGGGTCCCCTGGGGGGAGGACTCCTCACTCACCCTGGGAGAGGCCGCACTTACAGGGCGGGGCTTCGGTGGTGTCCACACTCCCAGCTCCCCCGCCCTCTGCACCGGACCTCAGGACAGGTGTCCAGGGCGGGGTGCATGCACAGGGTCCCCTGGCAGGCGCTGTGTGGCCCCCCTTGTCCAGGCTGGGGGCCCCTGGCCGGCAGGCCCTGCTGTAGGGAAGGCTGGTGGCAGACAGGCTACTTTGCATTTCGACCAAAAAGAAGCCGATTCTCTACAGTTGAAAGTGAGAGTCCCTTTCTCGCCCAACTGCACAGTCCCGCTGGGAGTTCCTCTTCAATCTGCCTTTGTGGCTCTCCCTTCGGGCCTTCCTCCAACACTGTTGATCCTGGCCAGCTCAGACCCCACGCGCAAGCCCTGGGGTGGGGCCAGCAGCAGCCGGTGCAGCCTGGACTCCTCCTGCCCCCACCCAGCACGTGGCAG
>PVLC010026944.1:0-22275 GCA_004027655.1 Graphiurus murinus
TTGAAACAGGGTCTCACTAAGTTGCGAGTGCCTCACTAGGTAGCTGAGGCTGGCCGCGAACCCGGATCCTCCGGTCTCAGCCTCCCGAATGCTGGGATTACAAGCGTGCGCCACCACGCTCGGCTACCAAAGCAACTTTAATCTTTCACGTAACCTGAAGGAACAAGTTAACTGGAGGAATGATCCAGCCAGGTTCCTTGCTTCCCCTCGTGCCCCATCTCCTGTATTTGCGGGGGGGTGGGGGGGGGAACGGGACGACAACCAAGGAAACATATACCCGAGTCCTGTTCAGACAGAACACTGGAGTTGGGACTTTCAGCATCTTTCCCTTGAGCAGAGTTTCGGCCTTCCACTGTCAGAATGTCTTTCATGAAGCCTGTGGATCTTTTGTTGGTATTTGCTTTTTATTTTCTGGAAAAAGAATTCAACACTGTTAATAGATTGCAACCAGCCAGGTGTGGTGGCTCACGCTTGTAATCCCAGCATTCAGGAGGCTGAGACCGGAGGATCCGGGTTTGCGGCCAGCCTCAGCTACCTAGTGAGGCACTCCGAAACCTAGTGAGACTCGGTTTCAAAATAAAGAATAAAAAATAGGGCTGGGGGTATAGCTCGGAGGTAGAATGCCCCTCAGTTCAATCCCCAGTACCGCAAAAAAAAAAAAAAAAAAAAAAAGATTGCAACCGTAGGCTTTTGTATATCACATCTTTAGGCTTTGGGTAACTACCTCACCTCCCTCTTTTTGTATTGGAGATGTAGCTCAGAAGTAGGATGCTCCTGGGCTCAATCTCCAGCCCTATTTTAATTTTTATTTTGAAACAGGGTCTCACTAATTTGCTGAGACTGGCCTCCAACCTATGATCCTCCTGTCTCAGCCTCCCAAGGACTGAGATTGTAGGCGCGACCTGGCCCGCCTTGCCCTTTGATGATGGGTAGTGGGAATGTGCTGAATTGTGAGGAGCATGGAACCCAGTGCTAAGGCTGCTCTCATTGGTGAGGAAGTTCCTTTCTGTCAGATCTGTGTGCTTGAGTGTTGAGTAAGTGTCTTGTCTGGTTGGGGGTGACCCGGGATTGAAGTTGCTGTGTGCCAGCTCTGCAGGCCCTGGGAGGCACTGAGAAAATGCAGGGACTGGCACACAGTTGTCATAGATCTCCCATTGCTTCCTCTTGGTTGGTGACTTCCCGTTTTGAAGGGAGCCAGCTTTTTTGGAAAACTTGCTGTCAACACTGAAATGACACGTTTGCTGCTCAGATCGAAGCATGCGGGCGTGGGTGCCCCAGCAGAATGCTGTGTGAGCTCTGGAGTTGGGAAGCCCGTCGGTGGAATTTGCAGTGTGCGTGTGTGTGTGTGTGTGTGTGTGTGTGTGTGTGTGTGTGTGTGTGTGTGTGTTTCTCTCTGCAGCACTATCTTTTTTGACTTGCAAATCTGGAGAGGAAGAGGAAGTCTTGGTGGAAATGTTCCCTGTGGCTGATCATAGAAATGTGTGTGTTGATCTAGCTGCATTTTAAGAACCCCTTGGATAGTACCAAGCCCTATGTGTAGTTGGTCTTCTCGTTCGCAGATTAGGAACAATAGGAGATCAAGGACAAAAATAGAGGGGAGCAATAATAGCGTGTAATACAAATTGAGTAAATGAAGTGGTTTTTTTTTTTTTTTTTTTTTTTCTTGTGATACTGGGGATTGAACTCAGGGGCATTTTACCTCCGAGCTATACCCCCAGCCCTATTTTTTATTCTTTATTTTGAAACAGGGTCTCACTAAGTTGCGGAGTGCCTCACTAGGTAGCTGAGGCTGGCTGTGAACCCAGATCCTCTGGTCTCAGCCTCCCAAATGCTGGGATTACAAGCGTGTGCCACCACGCCTGGCTGAGGTGTTTCTTGAGTCCAGGTAAATAATATTTCTGTTGCACAGTTGACCAGAGGTAACTGTGAAAATGTTATGTGAAATTATGGCTAAGAGAGGACGAATATACTAGAAATACTGATTTCTTAGCTGGGTATGCTGGTACTCATCCATCATCCTAGCTTCTAGGGAAGCTGGAGCAGGAGGATTCCAAGTTTGAGGCCAGCATGTGAAATAACTTAGTAAGACCCTGTCATAAAATATAAAAAGGGGCAGGGATGTAACTCAGTGGTGGAACACTCGCTTAGCCTGCGCTAGGTCTTGGGTTCATTCCCTAGACTCCCCCTCCCGCCTTTTCCAATCCCCCCCTCCCACCCCCAATTGGGGATTAGTTTTTGGGCAAGGAAATGAGCTGGTTACCTAGCTCTTTTCATTCGGTGGCAGCTGAGCCGGGCTCTGGGCCTTGTAGATGGAAGTTGAACATTATCTTTGGTCTGTTTCTGTTTCTTTTCAAATAGCCTTAAACCCTTTGTTGGCGCCTTGACTTCAAGGTCCAGGGTGTCTTGTAGGGTGAGTTCCTGACTCCCAGCTCCAGTGCTGCTGTTCCCCGGGGAGGTCAAGCAGTGGACTTCAGGTCACCCAAGGAGGGAGGGAGCGCTGGAGTTGTACTCATGTCCACATCTTGACCTACTTTTTCCCCCTACTTGCGTGCTACCCCTCCAGTGATTATAGCAGTTACTCGTTAATTTATGGCCTATGACCTCAAGTGCCTTATTTGACATTACTTGTAGTTTTCTCCATTAGAATATAAATTTGAGGAGCAGGCATCTTTCTGTTCTTGCTCACAGAGCAGCTTCAAGCACCTGACTGCCTGGCATGTGGTGACTTTTTAAAATTCTACCTCTGAGCTACCCCCGCCTCAGTTCTATTTCATATTTTAGTTTGACATGGGGTCTCGCTAAGTTGCTGAGGCTGGCCTCCAACCTGTGATCTTCCTGACTCTTAAGTACTGGGATTACAGGTATGCACCACCATGCGGTGCTACATGGTGACTTTTTGAAAGCTGCCGGCATTCAAATTGTGATAGGCAAGGTTTTGGTTTGATAAGTGACACTGGGAGCTACTTCTATACTATATACCTGGTAGATATGAGACCTTGTTTGGTCCTTGTGTGGAGCCAGGCCATGCGACCACTGGCGGTACAGCCTAGGACTCAGAGTGAAAGAGAGCTTGAATTTAGAAATGTCAGACTACTGTGGAACATACCATAGGTGGGTCCTGCAGGTAATGTTGGGGAACTGTGAAGCGAATGGACAATAATAATTCATGAATTATTATTCATTACTTGGATTATTCTTGGTTTCTAGACTGTTTTGGTTAAACAAATGTACATTCCTGGTCTAGTTTCGGCTGCTGCTAATAGAAAAATCTTTGCAAAAGAAACAGAAGAGTGACAAGTTTTTTGTCCCCCTTTTCCCCCCAAACTATAATGCAGTCATGTCTCAACTCTCCCTTCTTGTAAGAGGCCAACTAGTAGATGATGTGTAGGACTTGGGAGGGCGTCACAGAGCTGTGGTCCTCAGCAGTACTGTTCCACCTCGTTGTGGACACATCAGCAGGTTAACGCCTCACTTTCCACCAAGCATATCATCTTCACAAGACTGAGTGATCACGAGACATCTGGAGCACCTGCAGGCCTGTGAGTAGCTTTGCTCTTTTGCACAGATGTCATAGTGGAGCTGTAAGCTGTAGAGCGAAACAGTGAGTCTGCTCTAACCCCCAAAACTCGTGTATTTAGGAACTGTCATGTTGCCTGGAAGTGTGGCTAGAATACCTTCACAATCAGGATGTGACATGGCCACAGAAACGAAATGTTGACCTGGTCCAAGTCACTTCTAGAGTTTAAGTCCCCAGAGGTTATGATTGTCCTGAGTTATCTCAAGAAAGGAGTGATTTCTGCCTGTTTCGTTCATTCATATATATATATATATTTTTTTTTTTGTTTGTTTGTTTGTTTGTTTGTGGTACTGGGGATTCAACTACACCCTCATCCCTTTTTATTGTTTTGAAACAGTCTTGTTGAATTACTGAGGCTGGCCTCCAACTGGCGTTCTTCCTGTCTCAGCCTCCTAAGTACTGGGATTACAGGCTTGCACTGCCACGCCCTGCCTAGTTTTTTTCTTATACTTTTTCTCTAATTCAGTTTAATGTTTGTCTGATCCTATAAATAGATTTGAGAGAGTGCATCAGTGAAGTGCATCCTACCGTTGAGTGCTGGTCAGGCCCAGCCTATTGTCCTTGTTCTTAGTACCTGCTATTACCGACTTACTAAATGTAACTTTCTTAAAGTTTTCAAATCTATGAAAGAAAGTGATGCTTTTAAAATTAATCCTGCCTTTACACTGATTGCCCAGGGACTGAGGCATAAACTGGAACCAGGATTAGGACATGCATAATTAACACAGGTTGGGCCTCTTTAATTCCTACAAATGTCATCTCGTTCAGTATTTTCTCAAGTAATACTGCAAGTACAACTTAAATAGGGGATCTTTACAGCTTTGATTCTATAAAGTTTCCTCCTCCTTGCTTGAAAAGATATGTAAAATAGAGATTCTGTGTTTCTGTCTCTGATTAAGTTGTCATCTAGCTGGGATAATTTATAGTGAACATTTTCATCTTTAGTGGTTTGTTTTGGAGCACAGTCCTATTCCCTATTCTTTGTGCTGTTTAAAAGTGAATACAAGGCCGGGCGTGGTGGCGCACGCTTGTAATCCCAGCATTTGGGAGGCTGAGACCGGAGGATCCGGGTTCGAGGCCAGCCTCAGCTACCTAGTGAGGCACTCTGCAACTTAGTGAGACTCGGTTTCAAAATAAAGAATAAAAATTAGGCCTGGGGGTGTAGCTCAGAGGTAAAATGCCCCTGAGTTCCATACCCAGTACCGCAAAAAAAAAAAAAAAAAAAAAAAAAAAGTGAATACAAGCCACGGGTGGTGGCATATGCTTGTAATCCCAGTACTTGGGAGACTGAGACCAGGAGGATTGGAGGTTCGAAGCAGTCCTCGGCAGTTTAGCGAGGCCTTCTACAGCTTAGACCGTTTCCACATAAGAGATAAAATCGGGCTGTGGGTATGACTCCAGTAACCCCTTCCTCTCCACCTCCCGCCCCCCCCCAAATAAATGGCTAGGCATGGTGACCTATGCTTGCGGTCTTAGTTTCTTGGGAGGTTGAGGCAGGAGGATTACAAGTTCAAGGCCAACCTGGGAAATTTAGTGAGACCCCGTCTGAAAAAAACAAAAAGGGTTGGGGATGTAGCTAGATGGTAGAAGGCTGGCTTTGTGTGCCCAGGGCCCTGGGTTCCATCTCTAGTACGGGGTGGGGGGCAGGGGAAGGTAAACACAGCTAACTGTTCCTGCTAGTAATCGAAGTAATATCAGAAAAACAGGGGTGCCCCATTTATTTCCCCCTTTCAATAGCTAACAGAAGCACCATGTTAGATGAGTATTCTACCAATGAGTTACATTTCCAGCCCCTTTTTCTTCAGAGACAGGGTTTCACCAAGTTGCCCAAGCTAGCCTCGAACATGTGATCTTTCTGCTTCAGTTTCCCGAGTAGCTGGAATCACAAGCCTGTGCCACCACATTCTGCTTGTCTTCAGTTTTTAACCAACTCGGCTCTTGTTCTTCTGTATGTATGTGTGGTAGGGGAGCTTGAACCCAAGGGCATTCTATCTCTGAGCCACACCCCTGGCCATGTTATTTCTTATTTTGAAACACAGGGTCTTGGCAATTTGCTAGGGACCTCGCTAAGTTGCTGAGGCTGGCCTCAATCTGTAGGATTTTCCTATTTCAGCCTTGCAAGAACTGAGATTAGAGGCATGTACCATCACTCCTGGCTTCCTGTTCATTTTTTAACAGAACTTTAAAACTCATATAATTTTGGTTAAGAAAATGATTTGAGCCACTCCATGTTGGAATGTCAGCTCAGCCTGTGTGGAAAGACCCTGGGCAAGTCGTTTATTTAGCCAGCCTGTGCTGCAGTTTCCTCAGTCATAGGGTCCCTGTGGTGTTTGAATATATTTCTGACCTGAAATGAGTCCCTGGTATAAGCTCTTAAGTACTGGTTGAGTTTATACTTCCTTGTCCTATTCGGTTATTTATATTTAGAATTAGTACCTTGTTGCATAAACTTAATTTGATTCGGTTTAGCAATGGATTTTTTTAAAAGTCAGAAATAATTTCTTCCTGCCCCTCTGAAATCCCCTTGAGAAAAGCAGTAAGATACAGCTCTCAGGGCAGTTCAAAAATAATCTGAGCTGTAAAATATAGAGGCAATATTAACGTGTCACTGCTTTCCTGTTTTTCATGAAAATACAAGTCTCGAGATCGTTTGACTTTCTGAGGTGTGGGTATGGCTTTGTGTGTAAGTTTGGGAGTCATTTAAAGGTGATGTATGGTTTTGCAGGTAGAGATAAACTTGGTTGAAATCAGAAGCACTTGGCAAACATTGTGGTGAGAGTAATTTCCCCCAAAACTCCCTAGGTCTCCCCTTCCCCTTGGTGTATGCTTAGCCCCTTCCTGAGAAGTTTCTGCCTTTTATTTCAGCAAACTTGGAGTTTTCCTCTTGAACTGAACTTTTTTCCTCCTTCCGTGATCAGTGATGGTTACTTTCCCCCAAGTTATCGCAGTGTTTACCAGGGAACTAATGGGTCCATATTGGTGCCCAACCGGAGCTGCTCTGGATTGTATATTTCAGGTTTCAGTTTGAATTAGTTTTTCTTGAGAATTTCTAACCCTAGAAAATGCCAGGGCTGTCTTGGTTGTAGCTGCCCACCCTTCATCCTTGGGGAGATGTGGTGAACATGAGAACTCTGAGGATAGAAGTAATAAAAGAAACATTTTATTTTCCTTTGGTATTATTTTGAAAAGACAGCGCCTCAGTCTCTCAGGCAGGCCTTGAACTTGTCATCCTCCTGCCCCAGCCTTCCAAGTAGCTGCGATGACAGACGTGTGCCACTGTGTCTGCATTATGTCCTTTTTATTTTTACGGTGCTGGGGATCAACTCAGGGCCTCTCTGCTTCTGTTTTTAAACTTAATTTCAGAGATAAGTACTGAATATAACCAGCAAGTTTATCAGGTTTTTAAAAGGTGAGTGCAGAAGCCAGACATGGTGGTACACACCTACAATCCCAGGTAGACTTATTACCCCCCTCCCCCCCTTCAATCCTCAGTACCCAAAAAATGTGAGCACAGAGGCTGGGAGTGCTGCTGCCTCCTGGGAGATGTGCTCTGAAAGGTGACTGAGATACCTGGTATGTTTTCCAGATCCAGCATGAACTTCCAGGTTGGTTGGTTGGTTTGGGGTTGGTTGTCTTGGTGGTTGCTGCTGCCACCTGTCTACAATGGAAGAAGCTTGTTCTGTATCCTCTCACAGCACTGGACTTGGAAATAGAGCCTGGGGACCACACTGTTCTAACCATCACAGAGGCCAGAGGCACCCCGACACAACATGGCGGGTATCCTCCCAAGGCATGTCAGAGGAGATGGGGCTGGCTTAATTCAAAGTTGTGACTGGGAAGGGTTGTCTTGCCCCACTAAAAAAAGCAGAGACAATGAGGGGTGGAAAAGGTAACCAGCCCTCTTGGGATTCCTGGATTGCTCAGGATGTTATAAACAGCGAGCGCTGCCTTTGATCTTGGAGGGTGGTGTGGAAGGGGGCTGGTGGCAGTTACTGAGAAGAGAGCTGGAGCCAGACAGCTGTAACGGCTGTCCAAAGGCTGCCGTGAATCCCAGTGGCAAAAAACTGCATTTCCCACTAATTTCTGTTTTCTTTGCTGTGGTTGGCTTTACTACAAGGGAATAAGGAAGCAGGCTAGACGGTCGGTTCCAGATTTCTCGGCGGATGGGGGTACGTAGAGGGTTAAGTCCTTTGCTCCTTTCAGAGCAAGGATGATAGCTGGCATTACGGCTTACTTCCTTGGGGGAGGAGAGAGACCTATGATATATATCATGCCTAGACTATTATAAATCATCAAAGGGCTTCTTTATACACAAGCACAGATGTTTCATTCTGTTTTTTTTTTTTTTTTTTTTTGGTGTAGTACTAGGGGCTATTCTACCTCCGAGCTATACCCCCAGCCCTATTTTTTATTTATTTTGAAACAGGGTCTCACCAAGTTGCAGAGGGCCTCACTAAATAGCTGAGGCTGGCCGCGAACCTGTGATCCTACTGTACTGGGATTACAAGCCTTGCCACCATACCTGGCTTAACTTTTTTTTTTTGGAAACAGCCTTGCTAAACTGCTGTGTCTCAGGCTTCCAAGTACTGGGATTACTGGTGTGTGCCACCATTCCCGGCTATGTCACCTTTTCTTTGTGGCTCTGACCCTGATGTTAGGTGTGTGAGTTAGGGGCTATCTGCGGTTTCCAGGACAGAATTAAGTAATGGGAACTGTGCTTGAAGGGGGAATAGCAGGAAAAGTTTAACCACTGGAAAGCCTCTTTAATTTCCTGTGATGAAAAACCACCCAAACAATGGGTGCAGGTTATTAAATTTGACGCAGTCACCAGGGCTTTTTGCCTTACTGCATTTTTTTGACTTGAGAGGTTGAGCCCCTTGACTCTTAACTTGATCTTGCTTGGTGCTAATTCAGTCACACCCTGGTTAGAGGGAGTGTATTGATGTAAATAGCTGGTAATTTTAACTTGGCACGGCTACATTAGTAGTACCTGGTTAAATTTTGTTCACCAGTCCTTCCCTTATCTCAGATTGCGTGCGCGTGTGTGTGCGCAGTATGTTTCAGATTTTAAAGCTTTGTGGGCTGTCATCTTTTCAGCATGGTGAGCCAGTAGCTTCCACTCCTTTGTGGATTTTTTTTTTTTTTTTAACTTTTTTTTTTTCGGTACTGGGGATTGAACTCAGAGGCATTCTACCTCCGAGCTCTACCCCCAGCCCTATTTTTTATTCTTTATTTTTGAAACCGGGTCTCACTAAGTTGCGGAGTGCCTCACTAGGTAGCTGAGGCTGGCCGAGAACCCGGATCCTCCGGTCTCAGCCTCCCGAATGCTGGGATTACAAGCGTGCGCCACCACGCCCGGCTCCTTTGTGGATTCTTAATCCAGGGAAGTCTAGATAAAAGAAAATAGGCTGGTTGTGGAGCGTTGTAAAGAGACTGGAAAAACTGCCTCATTGTCTTAATTTTCCTCATAATCGTAAGACCATAGTATTTAATTAAGGGACGGGTAAGGTCTTGGTTGTATGCTAGTAATCTAAGCTAGGTTTAACCCTGTTCTGTTTCCAGCATGTTCTTTTAAATGCTTCCTTATTTAAAAAGGAAAAAAAAAACCCCCAAAAACCCTTGAGTTTAATTAGGCAGTTCATAGGATGTACAGGTGAGAACAGAAAAATATATTTAGAAATCCAGTGACTGTGGTCTATACTAACTTAGAGTGGATTGATAGCTGGGGGGTGGGGGGTGGGGTCCTGTCGTGTAAGTGGGTTTGAAGTGGAAGGTGAAACGTGGGCTGTTCATTATCAAACTGCTGCATAAATGTGATTTGGAGGTTGTTTTGAAACCTACTGAGCTTGAAGATCATCTGGCATTCATTATATACAATACAGTTCTTAAACAAGATGAAACCATATAGCTAATGACATAAAATGTTTCCTCCTTATCTAATCAGGAATCTTTCTTGAGTAGCTAGATTAGATGTTGTTCGGAAAGGATAACATGGGAAATAATTACTCCCTGTATTTCATTTGTGGAATTCACCATATGGTCTTTAACTTATATGTATTGCATATGAACATAAAACCAGTAAGGAGCAGTGTATAGTATTTTCAGCCAAGGGCACGCAGAATATGATACACTGGTTTGTTTTTTAAACTTGCGCATTAAATGTGATCTGCAGTTTGCAGTAATTTTGTGGTATTGGTTCATTTGCCCATCTTGTTTGGGGGAGATTTATGAAATTGTAGAATTTAAATTTGGGCATAGGAGGCAGTGTATCGTAAGGAGCAATATTCATTCCAGATATATCTGTATGAGGGCTGAGGATGTAGTATAGTGGTAAAGTGCTTGCCTAGCATGTGGGTTTAATCCCCAGCACCCCCGGCTCCTACTCCCATAGCACAAGATGACATTTTATGTTTTACTCAAAACATTTAGTACGTCCTGAGTGTAAGAAGTATAAAATCTTTGCTATCAGGTGGTCAGACAACAACCATTTGAGTTCATATAACCATTGTTTGACTGGAAATTTTCAGGATCTCAGTCATTTTAGCTTGTATAACCTTTGGTTAACCGGAATCTTCCAGAGTTGTGAATGTAGGCCCCCACCAATCAGGACAAGAGGCAGGATGGGGCAGGGATAAAAACTGGGTTGACTTTGCTGGATGTGCTGGCCTGCCAGACTTTGAGAGAGGGCGAGGGAGTGGGATGGGAATTGGGGATAGGGTCAGATGAGAAATGTGTGCACATTTGTCTTTATCAATTTGTACCTAACAAAAATGTATAAATACAAAGCACGAATTATTATAATAATAAAAAAAAGGTTTTGCCTTGGCTGAGCAACTCTAATTTGCATTTGCATGACCAACAAAAGCAGACAGAAAATGACAGAAACTCGAAGAATTTTAGAAAGCAAACAACTAGATCTCTGGGAAAATTCAGTATGTTCATTTTTGAATGCTACCAGTTACATGAAGATCTGGTCCTTTTCTAATTTTTTTTTTTTTTTTGTGGTGCCAGGGATTAAACCTAGGGACATTCTACCTCAGAGGTACAACCTCAGACCATTTTATTTTTTATTTGGAAACAGGATCTCACCAGAGTTGCTGAGAGCCTCATGAAGTTGATGAGGCTGACTTTGAACCTGTGATCTTCCTTTCTCAGCCTCCCAAGTACTGGGATTATAGGCATGTGTCACCACGCCCAGCTTTTCTTGAATTGTAATTTCACCATCTTTTTCTCACTCACTTGCTTTCTCTTTTCTTTATAAAAGGTCTTCTCTTGTTTTAACTCCAGATCTCCAGAGGAGATAATTTCTTTCTTTTTTAGTTACTGGTGCTAGGGCCTTGCACATGTTAGGTAAATGATCTAGCACTGAGCTTCACCCCTAACCCTGTAAATCATAAAATTCTTAATAGTTGTTTGTGAGATACATACTTTTTGTGAGATACATACTTTGTACACTGACTGTAATTCTGGCTACCCGAGTCTTGATTGAATGTGAACCTGCACATTTGCCTAAGATTAAGCGTTACAGTCGTGCAATTCAAATTATGTTCGACCAGGAAATATTTAATGAGGTTGAAAATCCTTTTGTTTGGGTCATGAAACATGGCTTAAAGCTGTTTATTACTTCTGCTCTGTTCCTTAAGTATCAGCGGCAATGAAATGAAGCGCTTGTTTAGAACCAGTGTCGGGGTTTTGCATTTCAGAGTTTACCAGCACAAAACATGATTTTCTTCATCTCCTGATGATATATAGTTTGTTAGACATATCAAATATGCAGTTTGTATTTTTGAGTCATCACTTAATAATACTTTCCAATTGCAGGTGTGGGAAATTAATACTACTGTGAGTTATAATAGCAATCTAATTCTGTAACTTGAAGGGTTCTTAGCTGTTAAACTTAGTGTCTAGTGGCTTATGGGAAGGTGGGAAATCTTCACAGTTCCTGTTTGGTAGAGTGGGAATCGTATAAACCGAGCTGGTTGGTGGTGTGCACCAGGGTATTCCCAGCACTCTGGAGGCAGAAGCAGGAGGATTGGTTGAGGAAAGGAGTTCCAGGCCAGCCTGAGTAGCACTAACTCTAAATAGAGAGATGGCTAGGTAGAGAATGTATAATTTCAAACTAAATAAAAAAGCCAATGGAATTTTATAATGATACAGTGGATTTTTTTTTTTTTTTTGCAGTAGTGGGAATTGAACTCGGGAGCATTCTACCTCCAAGCTACACCCCAAGCCCTATTTTTTATTTTGAAACAGGGTCTCGGTAAGTTACGGAGTGCCCCACTAGGTAGCTGAGGCTGGCCGTGAACCCGGATCCTCTTGTCTCAGCCTTCCGAATGCTGGGATTACAAGCATGCACCACCAGGGCCGGCTTGGGCTTTGTTTTTTAAGGAGCAATGTGAAGAGGTGTGTGGGCTTCTGCTCTTTTTTGAGTCCAAGGTCTGGTGAAAGAACAGGGCACTTCAAACAGTAAGCTGTACTCATCACTCCAGAGATTAATTAATTTGTAAATATGATCGCATGGCGTATTTTCACAGGGTACACATGAAGTTCTGGACACATCGGCTAGGTATGCGGTTTCAGTCTCATTCTTTTCAGAATGGGAAGTACTAACTGGGGATGTCTACTTTTTGAACACTTAATGAGTTTTAATCACATAAGAAACGCTTTAGGATACTGCCCGGCATATTGTAAATATTTAATGATTCTTTTAGGGGATTTGTCTAAGCCCCATTTCTGGGTAGTATATTTAGCCAGGGGTCAGGGAGCATTGGAGTAAGCCACTAAGACTGATCCAGACTTCAAACAAATGGCAAATTAGGGGAGCCAGCAGTTCGTTTTACGGTAATTCTTTGTATCAGGAACCTATAAACCATGGAAGGTGATAGCAGGGAACACTTAGGGATAAAAGCTGATTTCCCTCCTATTTCTAGGTTAGATATTCCTTGTCCTGTCTCCTGAAATTCCAGAATGTCAGACATAACCATAACATAAACATAACGGCAGACTCTTAAACCATTAAGAGAAATTCCAAGCTGTTATGAATTATCTGGTTCATTTGATATTGCTGTATGGGATTTAGTGGCGGGCTTATTCTAGTAAATGCCTAAGGTACAGACCAACCAACACCAGAACTGCAGGTTGCTCTTTCCCACCACATTCTGGTTATAGGTTTTCTGAGAGAATAAATTTCTTTTCCACCCTTCTGGGCTGGGGTCTAAGGATCCTCTTAGATCTGTGTGGGTGGTGGGCTTTTGCCTTCAAGGTAGGCGGGTGCCACCTGGCTTCTCAAATGGATTTCTTCTGCATGGCTTCTGGGTCCATGAAGCATATCTTTTTTTTTTCTTCTTTCTTCCAATCATAGGAATGAGCCAGGGTGTACATGGCTTGCTGTAGCTTAGCCCAGTACACTACAGCACCACAGAAGTCTTGCCCTCCTGACTGCCCACAGCTTTGTAGGTGTGTGGGCCATTCTCTACCACCCCCGAGGAGTAAAACTAGGGGAGTTTTGTCTTATTACACAGCTTTGCCTTCGGGTTCTTCCCCCTTGATCATACTTGTTGCCAGTTTGTCCTCCACTTTAGTCCTTTGAGCCTACCGTACCGATATCACTTACCAACTTTCCAAATACTGTCACATGCTAAGGTTCTGGGGGTTAGGGTGGTATTTCTTAACACCTTTCAAATAACTGATTTTGTAAGCTGAACAAGGTGTCTTTAAGTTGTCCAGACTGGCCTCAAATTTACAATCCTCCTGCCTTCGCAGCCTCCCCAGTGTCTGGAATTACAGGTGTGTCTCACCACGCCTGGCTCCTCTGTACATTTTTGAGTAAGTAGGTCTGTAAGGTTATTGTTTAGAGGAGGGGCAGTAGAGGCTGTTCCTGGAGTCTCTAGATTTGGCTTTGTAGATTCAGTTCTTCTTGCTACTCTACCCTGTTTTATTGTCTGAGAGTTCAGCTACTTTCCTATTTAGTCATCAGGCCCAGCACTTTCACTCAGTTCTTGAAACACTGCCCCCTTCCCTTATTTTCTTTTTTTGCAATGCAGGGGATCTTATCTGGGTCTTCATGTAACCATGTCCTCCATTTCCTTTCTTTAGAAAGACCTTTTTTGTTTTGTTTTGTTTTTTGTGGTACTGGGGATTGAACACAGAGGCATTCTACCTCCAAACTACACCCCCAGCCCTATTTTTTTTTTTTTTATTCTTTATTTTGAAACAGGGTCTCACTAAGTTGTGGAATGCCTGACTAGGTAGCTATGGCTGGCCTCGAACCTGGATCCTCCGGTTTCAGCCTCCCAAATGCTGGGATTATAAGCATGTGCCACCACATCCGGCTATTAGAAAGACTCTTAAAAAACCTATATATTGTACCTCTAACTGCATTGTTTTTGTAAAGTCTGGCTTTTATTTGCAGGAGATAATTATGTGTGTATGTGGGTGTGGTACTAGAGATTGAACCCGGGGCATTCTACCTCTGAGCTATATATATCTCCAGCCCCATCTTATTTTTATTTTGAAAGGGGATTTTGCTAGGTTGAGAGTCTCACTACTTCCAGGGGCTGTCCTTGAACCTGCCAACCTCTTGTCTCAGCCTCCCAAGTACTAGGATTACAGATGTGCACTACCACACCCGGCTTACAGGGAATAATTTTTAATTGAGACTCAATATTTGCACACCTGGAAACAAGTTCCAACTTAGCCTTACTATGCAAGATACACTCTGATCTGTCTAATTTCTTGGTGTTTAGTATAAAAGAAAAATACTTGCCAGGAGA
Source organism: Graphiurus murinus (assembly GCA_004027655.1). Classification (NCBI taxonomy): domain Eukaryota; kingdom Metazoa; phylum Chordata; class Mammalia; order Rodentia; family Gliridae; genus Graphiurus; species Graphiurus murinus. The sequence continues at coordinate 14,350 of PVLC010026944.1, forward strand.
CCCAGTACATTGATTTCCTAATAGGATGGGCAGCCCCGCAACCCAGTGCGCTTGAGTGGTCTTGGATTTAGTAGGGGAATGTTGCAGGGCACTGGTATCGGCCACGGCTGCCTAGAGGCCCTCCTTCATGCTGCTGCTGCTGCATGTGGAGGGGTGCTAGGGATGGAGGTGGTCCCCTTGTCAGCTCTGGGCACTTGAATCTTGTGCCTTGTATTACCTCACAATAAAGAGGATCAGAGGTTCCTTGCTAGGCCTGGTGTTGAGGAAATCTGGCTTTTCTTTCAGGCTTTCCCACCAGAGTGATTATCAAACTGCCATCCAGTGATCCTTGGGGCTAAGGCTCATCCTCAGAGTTTTGCAAGGTAGAAAGTAGCATGACGAGATACCAGGACAGTGTTTCCCCTTTCCACTCACCTTCTCCCAGATGTGCAAGGAGGCTTTCCAGACACTATATGATGTGTGGTATCACATGACTTTGAATTCAGTTAGGAAGAGCCAGCTGACTTCTTTTAAGCCAAATACTAAAGAGGTTTTTGCAGAAGCAGAAAATGGTGCCGGTTTTCTCACTTCTTTGTTTTGGACAATGGGATTTTCATAAGAATATTAAAATTTGGTTTTATTTCCTGTGTGTGTGTGTGTGTATGTGTATATATATATATATATATATATATATATATATATATATATATATATATATATATCAAAGCATATATGGTTTTCCGTAAGGTGAATATAAATATGTGTATACAGCTTATGTGAATGACAACTCTTGGGTCTTCAGTAATTCCTGAGAGTTTAGAGGGAACCTGGCACTTGAATTGCTGCTCTATAGCTACATGCTCTGTGGCTTAAATGCTTTTTTCTTTTTTAAGAGGAGGACCCTACCCCTTTTATAGGAAATTGCAAATATGCAGAAACACTGAAAAATATGTAGTATAATTCCTTGTACTCTTTCCTAGCTTCTTCAGTGTCAAGTTCTGGCTACCCGCCCCCACCAACACTTTATACCTTTACTTTCACCCTTGCATTGTAGCAAAGCAAATATCCAACATCATATTTCTTATGTAAACATTTCATTAATTTTTCTATTTAAAGAAAATACCCATGGTACTATTCATAAAGGATTGTTTTCCTACTATCAAAAGTCATTCGTTTAGGTAAAGGTTAATTTTCCTCCCCCTCCCCTCGGCAGAACTGAGGATTGAACCCAGGGACATTCTATCTCTAAGTTACACCCCCAGCCCAATTTTGTATTCTGTATTTTGAAACAGGGTCTCACTAAGTTGTGGGGGGCCTCGCTAGGTAGCTGGGGCTGGCTGTGACCTGTGATCCTCTTCTCTCAGCCTCCCAAGTACTGGGATTACAAGCGAGTATCACCACGCCTGGCAAGGTCAATTTAAAACAAGGTCCATATGTTGAGATTGGTTGACCAGAGAGCATAAGATTATATTTAATTTTCCACCTTCTTAATTTATTGTCAAAATGGACTCGTTCCTGAATTGCAATTTCTGGGGGGGGGGGAGGCGGTGTGGGGGATTAAACTCAGGGGCATTTTACCTCCAAGTTACACCCACAGTCCCCCCCTACTTTCTTTTAAACAGGGGCTCAGTAAATTGAGTCTCCCTAAGTTGATAAGGCTGGTCTTGAACCTGTTGTCCTACCATCCCCCAAGTACTGAGATTACAGCCTGTGTATTGACTAATCTGTCAGTAACCTCTGGGGTCAGTAAGGAACCTTGTGGGTAGGACTTACTTGCTTTACTGATAAACTGTTTTCTTCCCCCAAACCTCCTTCTCTTCTTTTAGGCTCCTATTTTCCTGTACTTTTTTTTTGGCCCCCCAAATTCAGTGTAACTCTCAGGTACCTTTCTGGGTTGCCTCCAGTTTACCTCCTGCCCATTTCCATATTTTAGTCTCTTGTCACTCTCGGAGCATAGCTCTTCAACATGTGCAGTATGCAGTTGGTATCTGGGGCCTTCTGCAAGATCCTTAACTGTTTGTGCTTTTGAACAAGCATGTGTAGTGTGGCTACGAGGGGAAGTGAAGCTGTCACAACCTCACACTCGTAAGTCGTGAAGCCACAAGGGGGGAATCTCTGAAGACCTGGGTCAGGTGTAAATGTGACGGAGGCCGAGTTCAGCTGCCTCCTCTGACATTCTAGAAGCTGACTGACAGTGCTGGGGAAGCTGGGAGCCAGGAGTGAAGGAGACGACGGGAAACGTCGGTACTCAAAGCCAGACAAGGGTCTTTGGTAAAGAAGAGCTTACAGCAGTCTGTTTGGAGTAAAGGAGTGGCAGTCTAGAAACACAATTTCAGGGCGTGTTTTACAAACAGAAATTCAACAAGCAGATGAATATTGTGATGTGGAGGAGCCTCCGTGAATCGGGTAAAGGGGGAGATGAAGGTGTAGTCCCAAAGCAAAGTCCCAGTCTTTCCAGTCGGCCCCAGAGGTTACTGACAGATTAGCTAGCACACACCTTCACGCTCCAAAGTTGTGCCCAAGGATAAGTGAGCCTGTTTTAACAACAAAGGAGCAAGAGATTAAATATTTTTTGCTTAGTCCTAGTAACAGTAGGGATTTGAAGCATAAAGTTGATTGGGGATCGCTAGTTTCCTAACTAGGAAGTGCTGTAGGCAGGATCTTCAGAACACAGTCATAATGAGACTGTAGTTGTGGTCTCGGAGCAAAAGATTTAAATTATCAGGAGCCCCCCCTTACAATCCATACTTGCATTTTCTTTAGCACTTGTCCGGTGGGGCATGGGCTGCGGGGAGAGAGCTACTTGTCAGGTGGGCTTGTCCTCTGCTCGATCAGGACCTGTGGGGTACGCCCCTTACACAGCTGGTGCACTGCCCAGCAAGAGCCAGGGAGGTAACTAATGCTAGTGGGCGGTTAAATGTGCCCCGTGCTCGCATGGCGGGACTTTTCTTTTTTGTGTGCTGGGGATTGTACCCAGGGGTATTCTACCTCTGAGCTATACCCACAGCTGTATTTTCCTCTTTTTTTTTTTTTTTTTAATTACAAAACAGGATCTGGCTAGGTTGCTGAGGCTTTTTTTTGGGGGGGGGGGTACTGGGGATTGACCTCCCCCAGCCCTATTTTTTTATTCTTTATTTTGAAACAGGGTCTCACTAGGTAGCTGAGGCTGGCCTCGAACCTGGATCCTCTGGTCTCAGCCTCCCAAATGGTAGGATTACAAGCGTGCGCCACCATGCCCGGTGCTGAGGCTGGTTTTGAACCTGTGATTATCCTGTCTCAGCCTCCAAAGTACAGTAATCACAGGTGTGTGCCAACATGCCTGGCTTGTTTTTTTGATTTAGAACCAAGGTCTTACTAGGTTGCTGAGTCTTGTTGAGTCGAGGAGACTGTCCTCAGGCCTGCCATCCTCCTGTCTCAGTCTCCCTCCAAGTACTAGGATTACAAGAGTGTGCCACCACGCCTGGCTCCATTTGGTAGGTTCTCTTCTGACCCTTGGGGACAAGAGTAAACTGTACACCCACTGTGAACCCCTTGGCTTAAGTAAGGAAGCTGACTCAAACGATTCAGGAACCTCAAAAAATAGTCCATGTGTTGATATCTGAATCGAATGAGGCAGAAACAAATGCCCTTTTAATGTTTGTTCACATTATTTTGGTGTGCCCCCTTAGATCTGTAATTCCTCCTTAATCATTACTGCACTTTCCCTTGGGACTGTGTCTTGGGATTCTTCTGCTCTGTGGTTGTGATTAATCTTGCGAGGGGTGGGACGGGCCTGCGAAGGTTAGCTGCTGTGAAGGGGGTGCATGGTGGGGCTCATTACTGACACCCTGCTGGGAGCTAACAGATTTTGAGGATGGTGGTGGTAATGTGTGCTGAAAGGAATTCATATGTGATTTCACCCTTTTCCCTCTTAGCACGTTCCCTGTAAAACCTTCAGGAGGATGTTTGCAGGCAATACCTCCTGGATTGTATGATGGCATCTTTGCTGACCCCATCCCCACTTGAGGGTACACAGATTACTTAATGTCTTTCATGAACAAGCCTTTCATCTTTGATAAGTGGGTTAAGCCTCATGCACTCTGGTCCATGAAGGTCAAGACAGACAGACATTTGGATTCTGTCTTCTCATTTCCAGACTGATGCAAAGTTAGGATGCTTTGCATTTTACTTTAGCATACGTTCTTTCCTTTGCCTACCTGCGAAGGACCTGCACCCTTCTTGGGGGAGCAGATGAATAGACAGGAGAAAAAATATATATGTAAGTTAACTGTTGTCTATGGAGGGGGAATGTAGAATTTTCATGGATGTTTGTGTTTTTATAATCATGGTTTCAGAACCTTGTGTTTCTTTATGTTTAGTGTTGAACCTTGAAATAGGTGTTCTGCAGGAGCTCGCCCTTACTGGGTTTTTGCTGTAATTAAACTTGGCATTCACTTAGGGAGTGCTGGGATGTCCTCTGGTCATGACCTAGGCAACAGGACTATATGTGCTCTGCGAGTGCTAAATTCTTGTGAGAATCTTTGTATTCCCTGTTCCTCTTTGATTTCACAACCCTGGGCTGTAACTTTAAAAAGAAACTGTAGGAGCTGTTCCCCAGGTTATTCACAAAACGAGCCTTTGTCTGCTTTTTTTTCATTTGCCATCTGGTTACAAAGCTAAATTGGAATTGTGCTTGTTTTAATTATTTTCTACTTGTGTGGCCAGGAGGTTATTTGGTCTGGTGACGTTACATTATAAGCCCTTGCACTCATTAATACCACTGAGTCCACATCCTGCGCCAGCACCGGAATGGTTAAGTGGATCCACTTGTGTGGCCAGCGCTTGATACAACACAGTGGTCACGACCAAATTACCGGAGGAAGTGTAGTGTCAGTGTGGGCCCCTCCCCCTTTCCATTTTAATCTCCAATAATGTTAATTGTCTAACTGCATTCTTTCAGAATCATGAAGAGAAATGGCTTAGGTTGACAATCTTAGGCGTTCAGTGTTTTTATATTAAAGGGATGATGTCTATTTTCAGAATTGGGTGTCTTAATATGTTAATAGCATAGACTGTAAAATAAGAAGGTATGAAATACTTAGCATTTTAAATGCTCCACAGCATGAATAATGGAAATTGTGTAGTCAGAAACTTCTCTGTGCAGTCATTATTTTTGGTGAGTCAGCCAAAAGACGCAAGTCTTGCTAAGAGGAGGTGTTTAAAAGTGACATCAAAAGCCTTTTCAAAATGTGTGTTTTTTCTTTTTCTTTTTTTTAAATTCCTCTCTCAGTTGTCTACTTTCCTGCCTGGGAGGAAAGAATACTTCAAAGCAGTGTATTTATTTTTACGTTTTGCTCAAATTAGAATTTTCCTGAAGAAAGGCCATCAACGTTTTGAGACCTTTGTGGCATGAATTTTGGTGTATAATACCAAATACATTACTGTTATAGGTAATTAAAATAACAGAACAGCAGCATACTAGAATCAATGCCTATGGTAAAATCAAGTGCACTTAATTAAAAAAAAATCCCAACTTTGATAATTAAAATCTAGTGGGCCATTTATTTTTAGTACTGGGGATTGAACCGAGGAACATTCTACCTTGGAGCTAGACCTCCAGCCCTTTATTTTTTTATTTTGAAACAGGGTCTCACTTGGTTGCTGAGGCTGTCCTTAACCTGTGCTCCTCTTTTCTCGGCCTCCCAAGTACTAGAGACTGACTGTACCACCATACCTGGCTAGGGAATGCATTGTGAATTTAGGGAAGAATACTTTACGGCTATTCTTAGTCTTTTTATCTTTAGACATTCGTGTGAACCTTATTGCTCACTACTATGTATACCCTTCTCTAGAAAATATCAACATCCTAAATGGTCACAAATTATATATCCCTTCTTTTTTTTTTTTTACCGCGAAGCAGTCTTTTAAACAGACAACCCTAAAAAGTTCTGTGGAAAACTGTTAGGTGTTGTAATTAAACAATTGTTTAAGAGATAGTCTTTTACAGGCAGAGAAATCTTGTGAAAACTTAATTTCCTTGTGAAATAGTCTGTAAGGTCGTTGTCTTGTGAAACAAGCAGTAGTTCTGCAACACAGGCCTTCCTATTCGTTTAAAAAAGCAAAACCTGTGTGTGTGTGTGTAGGGGGGGGGGGGAAGTTCAGTAAAATACTTTAAGCCTTTTCTTCATTTGCAAAGTGCTGGGAATGGAACTACTGAGCTGCATCTCCAGCTTAGTATTTCACTTAAAGCCATCCTTTTCAGAAATGGTTGTAGACATGCCTCAAATGTAATGTCTTCACTTTTGGACTGTAGGATTGTATGTTACTTGCTTGCTATTTGGGAGCAGGCTTATTAAGGCACGCTTGGGCGTAGGAACTGGAAAACTGGGAAAGGCTGGTTGTAAGCAAAAGACATTGCAAAAAACAGGTCCCATGGGTCAGAGTATGCACAGATGAGGCAGGTGGGGTGACTAAAATGTGACTTGAAGAAAAGCTGACACTGGTACTTTCTATTGAAATAGCTGTATCTATAATCTAATTTTATGGGGAGGCATCAAATGATTGCAACAGAAAAACAAATTTGCCTCAGGGATTAAATTTTTAGATTTATCTATATACTGATAATTCTTTCATTAATTAAAGTATATCCTGTAAAAGTGTTAACAGAAAAGACCCCTAAAGTGAACCAGATTTTTCATTTCATTACACTGGCAGGTATTTTAAAGTAGCACTATGTAAGAGACTATTATGTGGAAGGTAAAATTTACTACTACTTTCCCAATTTGACTGTATTGTCCCTAAACTTCCTTTGAAAGGAGTGTTTGTCACAGCGACGACGGAAGCCTGTAGTTCATGAAGTCTCACACAGGGAGGCTTGCCCCTCTGTGGCTGCCTCTTGTGTCAGTGCATTTGGCCTCTTCCAGTTCCTGTCTGTCTGATCTGCCTTCTAACTTGTAAGGAGACTTGAGGGGTTCCCTTGTTTAGGCTCCAGAGCTGGAATAGGAAATCGTGTTCTCTGTGGATTTGTCTGAGAACAGTCCTAACGAGGAAGCAGTTTTCAGTATTTCTTCTTTGTCCATTACCCATTTCTTAAGCTGCTTTTGCTTCTGTTTTTTTTTTTTTTTTTTGATCACTTCATTGAGATAATTTAAGTACCATAAAAGTCACCTCCTTGAAGTATATACAATTCAGTGTTTTTAGTTTATTCAGAGCGTTAGGCAAACCATCATCACTACCTAATTTCAGGCTGTTTTCATTACCCCAGAAAGCAACCTTGTGCCAATTAACAGGCACTTTCCCCTCACAGTCCCCGGCAGTCACTCATGTTCTCTTTGTGGCTGGGGTGTCTGTTCCGGCCCTTTCCTATAAAGGGAAACATACACCGTGGCATAAAGGGACTGGCTTCTTTCACTCAGCCTGCTGTCAAGGTTCATCCATGTTGTACTGCGAATAAGTACTTCGTTCTTAACTCCTCCTTTCTGAATTTTGATCATTTTTATAGGTGTGTAGGGTTTTGTGGTATCGACTATAGCTGCAGTGTGGTGCAAACATCAGCACCATCCGTTTCCAGAGCACGTTCTTATTTCTTGCTGGGTGATAGCACATTATATGATCCTAGCACATGTTATCTACCCCCCCACCCCGCCCCTGGTCGCATATTCTGTCTTCTGGAGTATCTAGACTGGTTCAGGGACGTGTAGGCATAAGAAATGGAGATTGTATTAGGTGTGATCAGAAATGAGAGTCAAGCCGGGCGTGGTGGCGCACGCTTGTAATCCCAGCATTCGGGAGGCTGAGACAGGAGGATCTGGGTTTTCGGCCAGCCTCAGCTACCTAGTGAGGCACTCTGCAACTTAGTGAGACCCGGTTTCAAAATAAAGAATAAAAAATAGGGCTGGGGGTATAGCTCGGAGGTAGAATGCCCATGAGTTCCATCCCCAGTACCGCAAAAAAAAAAAAAAAAAAAAA
>PVLC010026945.1:0-22277 GCA_004027655.1 Graphiurus murinus
TAAAGAATTGTAGGCTGAAGTGCCAGGGCTGTAGTTTAGTGGTAGAGTGCTTGTCTAGCACGCACCAGGCACTGGGTTCCATCCGCAGTGTCACAAAAATAAAGTAGGCTGAGTGGAAATATGACTTGTCTGGAATCACTGGGTCTCTTTTTTCCCCCTAGTGCTGAGGGTCCAACCAGGGCCTCAGGCACACTAGGCAAGTGTTCTACCACTGAGTCACATCCCCAGCCCCTGTCATAGACTATCTTAAAGGCACAGCTGGTACTGTCACCAGAGGGTCTGAGGAGGTCTCTGGTAGAGGACCTCGACTCAGGACAGCAGGATCCTTGACATACAAGATGGAAAAGAATTTTAACATGTAAATACTGAGGCACAGAGATTTAATTAGAAAACCAGAGTATACATTCAAGGGAGAATGAGGGCTATTTCAAGAAAGAAGCACTTTTGGGATCTTGGGCACTTCTTTTAAAGAAAACTTGGTAAAGGCTAGGTATAGTGGCACTCACTTGTAATCTCAGTACTTGGTAAGCCAAGACAGGAGGATCATGGGTTCCAGGCCAGCATGGTAACTTAGGCAAGATGTTTCCAAATAAGAAAGGGCTAGAGTCCAGCATGGTGGCCCATGCTTGTCATCCCAATACTTGAGAGGTTGAGATGGGAGGATCACAGGTTTATGGCTAGCCTCGGGTACTTAGTGAGGTCCTTTACAATTTAGTGAGACCGTGTTTCAAAAATAAAGGAAAAAAAAAAAGGGGCCGGAAGTGTAGCTGGCAGGTAGAATGCCCAAGTTCAATCCCCAGTACCCCCCCCCCCCCCACACACACACAAGGGTGGGTGGTGGTGGTGGTGGCTGGGAATGTAGTTCAGTGGGAGAGCCCCTGGGTTCAGTCCCCAGTACACCAAAAATAAAAGTGAAAAAGCTGGATGGGCATAGGAAGGTATGTGGGGATGACATCAGTCTGGTGATCATAAGACAGTTTATGGTGGTCTGGCAGTCGTCAGGATTCTTAGATGTCTTCTCCATTAACTGATCAATAGATAGTGTGGGGAAAGTACCCTAATTTTATAGGTTTCATGCTTCCTTTTGTTAATTGTGCACAGGACAATTTTTTATAAGGGGATGAATTTCCAATAATTTTAAGATTGTGAGTAAAAAATTTGTAGATTTACCAAAAAATTGGGGAGTGACAGGGCAGGGGAATAACTGCCTTGGGAGTGAAGGGATACAGGGTTTGGGAGAGAAACTTGAGCACAAGGCTTTCAGATTAAATTCGTAGTGTCCTTTTCCTTTTGTCCTTTTATGTGTTTTTTTACTTTTTTCTATCCTATCTCAGGACCAGACCCCAGGCTTCCTCCTGGGTCCACTTTCTCCACTCCACGCACTGGATGTGGGCAAAGTGATCCAGCTTGATTCAGCTACACCTGGGTGGAGGCTAGCCACTTCCCGGCGTTTGTATATAAAACACTCGGGATAGTTTTTCAGGTTGACAGATAATCCTTATTGCAGAAGAAAGAAACTCAAGGTGAGATTGTTTTTCTCTAGCCCGTGAGCTCCGTGCGGGTGCCCGTGAGCACGTCGCGGGCGCGGACTCGGCCGCCGACCGCGGTTCCGGGTTCCGGGCCGGGCTGACGTGGCGGGGCGGGACTTCCGGCGGGCGGGGCCGCGGAGCCGCCGGCGACGGCGCGCAGGTGCCGAGGGCCGGGCGGTGGTCGCTAGGGCGCCGGGCGCGGGCGGGGAGGCGAGGCGGGACCAGGGCGCCACTGCCGCCTGTCTGCGCTCCGGCGACGCCCGCGGACTCCGATGGCTCGGGGCGAGCGGCGGCGCCGTGCGGCGCCGGCAGAGGGAGCGCGGCCGGCGGAGAGGGCGGCTCGCGGCGGCCCGGGGCGGCGGGGCGGCGGGGCCCGCGGCGCAGCCGGGGGCGCGGCTCTGGCCGTCGTGGTCCTGGCTCTGGCCCTGGGCCTGTCGGGCCGCTGGGTGCTGGCGTGGCACCGTGCGCGGCGGGCGGTCACGCTGCACTCGGCGTCCCCAGCGCTGCCGCCCAACTCCTCCAGCCCGGCGGTGGCCCCGGAACTCTTCTGGGGCACCTACCGCCCCCACGTGTACTTCGGCATGAAGACTCGCAGCCCGAGGCCCCTCCTCACCGGTAACCGGGCCCCGGGGCGGGCAGGCCGACTCTCAGTCTGGGCGCCCCAGCTTCCTTCCCGCTAGAGCAAGGGTGGGCAGGAGTGGATCAGGATAGTTATAAAGAGGGTTAACTCCAAAGTTCTCTGAGACCCAGGAGGACAGGTCTCCCGCGTTTTCTTTGACTTATGTGGCCATTCTACCCCCAGGACTGATGTGGGCGCAGCACGGCGCCACTCCAGGGACCCCTAAGCTCAGGCACACGTGTGAGCAAGGAGACGGCGTGGGTCCCTATGGCTGGGAGCTCCACGACGGCCTCTCCTTCGGGCGGCAGCACATCCAGGATGGGGCCTTAAGGCTCACCACTGAGTTCGTCAAGAGGCCTGGGGGTCAGCATGGAGGGGACTGGAGCTGGAGAGTGACTGTAGAGCCTCAGGTCAGGGCCTCAGGCTTTTCCTCAGCCCAGACTCCCTCCACCCTTCCCTTACTGCCAGCACCTGCAGTCCGAAGTGGGGGTTGACAGCAGGGGTCCTGGCTGCCTGGTTTGAATTCTGCCTTAAAACTTGGCAATATGACCATCTGTTTCCTACCTCTAGCCTTGATTTCCTTGTTTGTAAAGCAAAGATAATCGTAGCATCTAACTCACAAGATTGTAAGAATTAAACTGAATAATCTATGTAGAGTTTTTAGTGTAGGACATAGCACAGAAGTATTCTATTATTTCCCAGAGAACTCTGTGCAGGGTTCTTTAGTTCCTGCCATTGGGTTACTCACTGGGTCAGCACTGCCAGATGTATATTGTTTACCATGTTACTCCTGCTGGAATCCCTTTCCCTAAGTCTGATTGTCAGGAGAGAATGCCAGTCTAACGTGCCCCCCCCCCCTTTTCCTATTCTCCTTGGTTATCCAGGCCTCAGGTACCGCTACCCTTTCTTTGGTCTCCCTGTTCTTCTATGTGGTGTCAGATGGCCAGGAAGTCCTACTACCAGAGGTTGGAGCCAAGGGGCAGTTGAAGTTCATCAGTGGGCACACTAGTGATCTGGGTGACTTCCGCTTTACGTTTTTGCCACCAACTAGTCCAGGGGATGCTGCCCCCAAGTATGCCAGGTAACTTGAGCAAGAGTGTGGGATGGTAGTAGGGGTGGTATAGATGCTGATATAGCCCGATTTCTGTTTTCCCCACCCTAACGTCCTCCCACCACTTACTTTCAGTCTCATCAACCTCCATGTTCCTTGCATTGCTGAGACATTAGGGCTACCTGCTATTTTTAGGGAAAGTTAGATAAATGGCTATAACTTCAACCCCAGGACTTCCACCTCAAATTTCCCTTTATAATCTCCCACCCCCTCTTCTTGAGTAATATTTTCTATTTTCCTTCTTGCCTTCAAGCTACAATGTCTTCTGGTCCTCCAACCCAGGACTTCCCCTGCTGACAGAGATGGTGAAGAGTCGCCTAAATAGCTGGTTTCATCATCGGCCCCCAGGGGCCTCTCCTGAACGCTACCTTGGCTTGCCAGGATCTCTGAAGTGGGAGGACAGAGGCCCAAGTGGGCAAGGGCAGGGACAAGGGCAATTCTTGATACAGCAGGTGACACTGAAAATCCCCTTTTCCGTGGAGTTGGTGTTTGAATCTGGCAGTGCTCAAGCAAGTGGAAACCAAGCCCTGGGGCAACTGGCAGGCGGCCTACTGACCCAGGCTCTGGACAGCCATGCTGAAGCTTTTCGAGAACGTTTTGAGAAGACCTTCCAGCTTAAGGAGAAGGGCCTCAGCCGTAGGGAGCAGGCTTTGGGTCAGGTCGCCCTTAGCAGCCTCCTTGGCGGGATTGGCTACTTCTATGGACAGGGTCTAGTGTTGCCAGACATGGGGGTGGAAGGCTCTGAGCAGAAGGTGGACCCAGCCCTCTTTCCACCTGCCCCTCTGTTCTCAGGGGTGCCCTCCAGGTCATTCTTCCCACGAGGCTTCCTTTGGGATGAGGGCTTTCACCAGCTAGTCGTCCATCGGTGGGATCCCCGCCTCACCCATGAAGTCCTTGGCCACTGGCTCGGGCTGCTCAATGCTGATGGCTGGATTGGGCGGGAGCAGATATTGGGGGATGAGGCCCGAGCCCGGGTGCCCCCAGAATTCCTGGTGCAACGGGCAGCCCATGCCAACCCTCCAACCCTGCTCTTGCCTGTGGCCCACATGCTAGAAGGTGGTGACCCTGCTGACTTGGCCTTCCTCCGCAGGGCCTTTCCCCGCCTGTATGCCTGGTTTTCCTGGCTCCATCAGAGCCAGGCAGGACCAGTGCCACTATCTTACCGCTGGCGGGGCCGGGACCCAGCCTTGCCCACCCTGCTGAACCCCAAGACACTACCCTCAGGGCTGGATGACTACCCCCGGGCTTCACATCCTTCAGCAGCTGAGCGGCACCTGGACCTGCGATGCTGGGTGGCACTGGGCGCTCGAGTGCTGTCTCGGCTTGCAGAGCTTCTGGGGGAGGCTGAGGTGGCTGCTGAGCTGGGCCCACTCGCTGCCTCACTGGAGGCAGAGGAAAGCCTGGCTGAGCTGCACTGGGCTCCAGAGCTAGGGGTCTTTGCAGACTTTGGAAACCACACAAAAGCGGTGCAGCTAAAGCCTAGGCCCCCTCAGGGGCTGGTTAGGGTGGTGGGCCGGCCCCAACCTCGCTTGCAATATGTGGATGCCCTGGGCTATGTCACTCTTTTTCCCTTGTTGCTGCGGCTGCTGGACCCCAACTCACCCCGCCTCGGGCCCCTGCTGAATGTCCTAGCTGATAGCCGCCATCTCTGGAGCCCCTTTGGGCTGCGCTCCCTTGCGGCCTCTAGTCCCTTTTATCGCCAGCACAATTCTGAACACGATCCTCCCTATTGGCGGGGTGCAGTGTGGCTCAATGTCAACTACCTGGCTTTGGGAGCACTCTACCATTACGGGCATCTGGAGGGTCCCCACCAGGCTCAGGCTGCCAAGCTCCACGGTGAGCTCCGTGCCAATGTGGTGCGCAATGTGTGGCAACAGTACCAGACTACAGGGTTCCTGTGGGAACAGTATAGTGACCAGGATGGGCACGGCATGGGCTGTCGACCTTTCCACGGCTGGACCACTCTTGTCTTACTGATCATGGCTGAAGACTACTGAAGGGGGTAGGGTGGGAGGAGAGCCATGCCACTCTGAATCTGGAGGGACCAAGTCTCCAGCTTCTGCCCCAGCTCCTCAGATACCAGTAATTCAAGCCTCCCTCAGCTCATCTCAGGTGTCTCCTTACTGTCATCCCACACAGCCCTAGGCTGAATGTGAGCTCAGAGTCTATTTTTCTAAATAAACTGGAAAAAACATACCAAACTCTATTGCTTTTGCCAGCTTTGCTTCACCAAGAGGTCCTAGCTCAGTGCAGTGCAGGCCTCAGAGCACCTGCTGTTTTCAGGGAAAGTGAGATAAATGGTGGTAACCTGTCCCCTTCAAACCCAGTCAAGTGCAGTGCAGCAAGTTGAGTTCTAGTCCACCCAGATCCACAAGTGGCTGGTTCACATCTCTTTAATGAGATCAAAGGCTCCTGTGTATGTTCTGAAGGTGGGTAAAGCTAGCACAGTCCCCCAGTATTGCCCCTCTCCTCAGGGCTCCAGCCCTTTCAAGCAGATTCTAAGAGGGCAGAGGGGCCAAGGAGGACCTGAAAAATTGGGACTGGGATGTGTGTGGTGGGGAAGTGACCCACCCACCCTCCCAAGACTACCTATGGGATGTCCCCTTCACTGGAAGCAAGCCCCATGGGAGAGACCTGCAGCATGGGATCTGTGGGCAGTGCACAAGGGGAGTGGTCCTCCAGATCAGGTAGGGTGGCCCTCACCTCCTTGATTGGCTCAGCCTCGCTTGAGTCAGGACAAGGGCAGAGCTCAATACCCGAGTCACCAGTCAGGCGACGATAGCGGCAGGAGGGGGGTGTGTGGGCTGGGCTCACCCCTGCCCCAGGCTCACCCTCCTGATGAGGGGGGGCACTTTGGTGGGAGGAAACGCCTTCCACGTTTGTCCCCTCGCAGTGGGCAGGGCAGTTGGATGCAGAGGAACAGCAGGTGCATTCACTGGAAGCAGTCAAGGGGTGGCCTGGGGCCACAGTATAAGGAGGTGGCGGTGTGCCCGGGCGGTGAACCACATCCTCATAGGCTGGGGGCTTGAAGGCGCTGAGGAGGCCTGCAGGGGAGAGAAAAGCATGGGTGGCTGAAGGCAACCAGGGATGGGGGAGTGATCTCATATTAGGGAAAAGGATGTTTTCAAATGTCTGTAAAAGGAAATGCGGGATGATTCAGGGTCCTGATTAGGAAGGGCCACTAGTAGTGGGCCCAGAGCCTGAAGTCACTCACGAAGGTCAAGCAGTGAACCGGCAGGGACAGGGCCAGCCCCGTGGCATGCCCCATGGTAGGCCAACAAGTTGATCTCACGCTGCCGCTGCTGTTGTTGCAGTCGGAGTTTAGCTCGTCGGTGGCGGAAGGCGCAACAGCAGCTAAAGAGGATGAGGACAGTCCAGAGCAGCCAGAACCCTGCAGGAGGCAAGGAGGGAGTGTCTTAGATACCCCCTTTGCAGTGAAGGGTCCTGGAGGCTGGATTCTGAGGTCCAGGGGAGGGTGAGCAGAGGGACCTGAGAATAATCCTCTTAGACTTACACCAGAGCTCATAGTAGTAGGTGCAGCAGCCAGTCTCCCCACAGCAGTGACCACTCTCACAGAGGTAGGGCTGGTTGTTCACTCCTGGGCACAGCTCTCGAAGCTGGGGGGCAGGGAGGCGCTTAGAACTAATGGAAATTCTAGCCCAGGCACTGTCCACCCCCACCTCCTACATGCACACAATCCACCCCACCCTGTGAGCCAAATTCATCTTGGAAAGATAGGGGGAATGGGGATGCTGACAGGAGTGTTCAAATATCTAAAGAGCTGTCAACATGGAAGAGGATATGGAATAGCAGAAAATCAGTCTAGAAAATAAACAAATGTGGACACACAAAAGGAAGGTTTCAAGTTCTGCATATGGGAAACTTCCCTCACACTCAAGCCTAGCCCCTCAGGGTGCTAGTTTTTTGGCAAAAGCCAGATGATCTGAGTTATCTCAATCTCAGGCAATGGGTAGGGATTTAAAGCCACTTCCAAAGTTAAAATACTGTCATCATCTCCCAGGGTCCGCCACCCCCCATCCACCCCTGGGTCTCAGGCTCCCTAGGGTAGAGGAAGGGCAGTATGAGACCCAGAGCAGGGCTCCCAACCAGATGGGATTGCTGTGGATGATAAAGGATGGCATCCAGGGCGCGAGTCTGGGTTCCAGCTCTTCTCCAAATTGCTCCCTCAAGAGAAGACGCTGCTGGACTCTGTTGTGACAATAGGCACATAGAAAAACATCACAAATAACTGTTGCAAGACAGAGGGAGCTTCCCTGGGGCCTCACTATGCCTCTGGTCACTGGAGAGCCACTGTAAGCTTCTACTGCAGCCATAGGATGGGGTCTAGGAGGCTGCAGGTTAAGTCAACTGCGTCTATGTTACAAAGTTTAGACAAAGAGTGGGACATGTTTAGGAACTTCACAGTGCTTTTGGTTCTGTGAGTTCCTCCCCCCGCCCCCACCAACAGGAAGGGACAAGAAAGGGAAAAGAGAAATAAATGGCTGTCGTGATAGGCTTTTGGAGCTGTTAGGATACCTGCTGTTGCGGCGCCCGAAGTGCCCCCCAGGCCTCCTCACTGCCGTTCCCGCTGCTGGCCCGAGCCATGCCTCCACCTACAGCCTCCTGAAGACCACAGCCTCCTCTACCGCCAGCTGCCCCGCCCCTGCCACCTCTGCCGCCACCGCCATGGTCCCTGCCCGGCCCATCTCTGCTGCCGCCACCATCACTCCGCGGCAGCGGCCGTAGCTCCCATCCGGGGAGAGCTCCGCCAACTAGGACCCAGGTTCCTCTGTCTAACCAATGGGCATTGCCATCCGACAGATGAGCCAATAGGAGAAGAGCAGCGATTTCTTCCTGTGACCAATGCGCAACAACGTCTCCACCGCTCTCTCAGACAACAAGAGCTTGCACAGACAAAGAGTGGGGAAAGGTTCGACCCAGAGCCCTGACTGACAGCGACAAGAGCCAATGTGGACAACAGAACAGGTTTTGCTTTATCAACCAATGAATGGCCGTCCAGAAGAGCAAATTTCTCGCTGATTGGCCAGAACCATTTTCGGGATGACGCCAAACACCAGACCAAGGCAGGTAATCCAGCTACAAGAGGCGAGGTTCCCAAAGTTAGCCGGAGTCCCAGCGCTGGCTCCCTGGGCTTCTTGCAGTTGTTCCCAAACCCCAGGTAGAGGGCAAAATATATATGCTGGAGATTGATCTGCCCAGATCCCACACCTCCAATTCTGTACAAACTGAGGCACCGGATAAAATTTAATTGGATGGGGAAGACACTAAAAAGCAGGCACGAGAAAGGGCGCAGAGTCCGGGTTTGGTAAGGGTCTTAAGTAGCCAAGAGTGGGGATCCTGGGCCCTCGGGCCCCCCCAGCCGCATCTGCAGGTTGATGCGGTAACACTGAAGGCTGCAGAGAGCTTGGCCGGTGCGGGAGCAGGCATAGCGGCGTGGGTGAGGGCAGCCGGGGACAGAGCAGCGCGGAGGGGGGCCTGATGGGGTCGGCCGCTGAGACACTGCTGCGGGGGCGGGGACGCCAGGTGGGAAGGAAAGGGTGGACCCTTGGGCCCCGCTGCTGTATCGCACCATGGGGGCCGGGGCTGCTGCCCGCCCACCCCGCCGCTCGCCCCGCGCAGCGCCCCGGCCGCCCCGCCCGCTGGGCGCCGCAGTTTTGGTGAGGCGCTCGATAGTCTGGTTCTTGTGCTCCTCCGCCCGCCGCGCCGCCTGCAGCCGCCGCTTGCGGGCCCGCTCCTCGCGCTTCAGCAGCATCTCCTCGGTGAGGGCAGGGGCCGGGCAGCCCCCAGCCACAGGCAGCGGCAGCATCGGGGAAGGCTGACTCCGCGCCTTCTGGAGCAGGGCTCGCTAGGGAGAGAGAAAAGGGCGGCATCTCAAAATGGAGTGGGTTGGTCTGCCCCAATGAGGGCTGGGGAACTTGGGAGAAGGGGGATTAATGAACACCCTCTTCTGGGGCCCTTAATATTGCCTCTTCCCAGATCTCCCCCATATTCAGCTTTAGGCCCTCCACTGTCAAAGGAAAAAGCATTAGTAATGTCATTTGCCTGCCCTGTGTGCCAGACCTCTCTGTACCACCCTTAACAAGTTTTTGTTGCCGGGCGGGGTGGGGCACATTTGTAATCCCAGCATTTGGGAGGCTGAGACCGGAGGATCTGGGTCTCGGCCAGCCTCAGCTACCTAGTGAGGCACTCCACAACTTAGTGAGACCCAGTTTCAAAATAAAGAATAAAATATAGGGCTGGGGATATAGCTCAAAGGTAGAACGCCCCTGGGTTCAATCCCCAGCGCCGAAAAAAAAAAAAGTTTTTGTTATTTTTATCTTTTTATCTCAATAGATAGCATCAATTAGGTAACTGCTCATGCCAAAAACTCAGGGTTACCCACTGATTCATTTTTCTCCAGCCCCCTTCCAACAAATATCTACTTCCAAAATACATTTGGCAATCATCTGGTTTTCTCCATTTCCACTTGCATCTTGGCTCAAGGCGCCACCATTTCTCAGCTGAACACTTCAACAGCTTCCTAACTGGTCTCCTGGCTTCTATTCCTTACCCCCACTAAGATTCATTCTCCATAGAGAAGCCAAAGTAATCTATTGAAATGTACACCAAACATGTCATTTCTCTCTCCATACATCCCATCAGTGGCTTAGCCTTAATTTTTTATTTTGCAGTACTGGGGATAGAACCCAGGGGCACTCTACCACTGAGTTATTTCCCCAGCCCTTTTTACCTTTTTATTTTGAGTGAAAGTCTCATTAGGTTGTTGAGGCTGATCTCAGGCTTGCAATCCTCCTGTCTCAGCTTTCCCAGTGACTGGAATTACAGGCATTTGCCATGCACATGCAGCTTAGCCACATTTTTCCTTCTCCTTTACCCTGCATGGAATGTTCCAGTCTCAGGGCCTTTGTGCCTGCTGGCCCCTCTGCCTGTAAATCTTCTCTAGTATGCTCTCTCTTCAAAGAGGCCTTCTCTGACAACACTGCCTAATGTTGTCTCTCTTTTCTGCCACTTTCTATTTCATTATCCTATTTTCTTCTTGTACAGCTTTTTCAAGTTATTTACTTACTTATCCCTGCCTCCAACACACACACACAGCTCCATGTCTTTTTCCCCCCATTGATGTTCCCACTGCCTAGGAAAGTGCTTGGGAAATGGCATATTCTCAATATATATTTGGTTGAGTGAACACATGACAAAGAATAAATCAACTTACTTGTCGTGCAGTGAGCAGTCGCTCATTGATCTCCTTCTTTAGGTCTCCATTGTCATCCAGCTCCCCCTTCTCCAGAGCATCCAGCCACCTCTGT
The DNA here is from genome assembly GCA_004027655.1 of Graphiurus murinus. Taxonomy (NCBI): domain Eukaryota; kingdom Metazoa; phylum Chordata; class Mammalia; order Rodentia; family Gliridae; genus Graphiurus; species Graphiurus murinus. The sequence continues at coordinate 10,588 of PVLC010026945.1, forward strand.
TCTTCCTCTTCCTCCTGACCCCCTAACCCACCCGACAGGTCCCGAAGTGGGGAGGGAGACAGATTACTGTCTTCATCTAGGAAGAAAAGTTGGGAGACATAAAAGTAGAATTGTTCAGATGGGGCCCCCTATTTGGCCAAGTTAAGTCTGGGATAATCAAAATTCTCATCCACTTCAGAACCAACCCCCTTCCCTCATTACCCAAGTATGAGAGAAACCCAGTTCTCCCACCACCAGACCCTTCTCACCCAGCCAGGCTCTATACTGCTCCAGAGGGACTCCTTCCATAGGTTCCTCTTCATTATCCACAACCATCAGGGGAGAAGGTGAACGAGGCCCCTCAGGGATCACAGTGAAGGTAGGAACACTGCAGAAAAGCAACACTACTGTAAAGTAAGCAAGAGTTTCCTCCTGCTCAGTAGCTACACACAGCCTTTCCTACCCTCTTGGGTTCTTGCTGCCTTAACCTGGGCCCTGAAGTCATGGTGTCTTCTCTGTCTTCCTGAAGTCCCAGCCAACTTCTAGCTTCAATCTTCACCTGCCCTTAAAGTTCCCCAAGTAAAAGACGGATCCTCTTGGCCTCACCTCTTAGTCCCCAGAACCTGCCCGCCCAGCTTGATTTTAAGTTTGAGCTGGGGTTTGGCAGGAGACGGCTGTGTCGGCCCGGCCTCCTCTTCCTGGTGGTGTTTCTTCTTGTGTTTTTTCTTGTGCTTCTTGTGTTTCTTCTTGTGTATTCCGTGGCCGTGGGTACCCGCCAGGCTCAACTCCAGCGCTTCCCCTGAGGGAGAAAAGCCGGTCAATGGTGTTTGGCCAAATCTCGGCAGGGGAAGCCCCGAATAACCTACTAGCCTGAGGAGCCCCACTTTCCCGCGGTGCTAGCTGTTACCATAACGACAGCTCCGCCTTTCTCCATCCCACCTGTGGCGAAGTACTCTGGAGGCTCGGAGGAGCGAAAGGGACCCCTTTTCCAAGAAAGCCTAAGTTTGACCGGTCCGCCCTTACCTGGCTCAGGGGCCTCCATAGTCCCTGAGGTGCTCCCGCGTCGCCACGGCTTACTCATGGGGTCCTGCAAGGAAAGGGGACTGGAAATGGTCGCGGCACTTGCGGACACGCCTTTTCCGCCCCGCGGAAGAACTGAGTCCGGCAAAATAATCCGCTACTTCCGGTGCTTGGCAACCATGCTTGTGCGGGGCACGTTTTGCAGCCAACATCTTCCCTGAGAAACAGCGATCTCTCTAATTAAAGTTCCGGGATCTCTGAGACCGGAACCGCCCAAAGGGGCATGGCTTTCTCCTCGCTCCGCCTCCGCACCTTAGATTCCAAAACCCCAGACGAGCGAGCTAATTATTACAACTCAAGCCTGGTAAATAAATGTCCTGACCAAGTGAAGAAGCTGGGTTAAGAGAATACAGTGGTGAATATGAGAACTGCACACGTTTCCATGTATATTGCTTACAAAACTATAGAAATGGAGCCGGGCGTGGTGGCGCACCCTTGTAATCCTAGTATTTAGGAGGTTGAGACAGGAAGATCTCAGGTTTGTGACCAGCCTCAGCTACTTAGTGAGGCCCTCTGCAACTTAGTGCGACCCTGTTTCAAAATAAAGAATAAAAAATAAGGCTGGGGGTGTAGCTTGGAGGTAGAATGTCCCTGGGTTCAATCCCCAGTTCCGGGGAAAAAAAAAAGAAGATAGAAATGCTTAACAAGCAAGTGCCCTAACAGACTAAATGGCATTTAAGCCTAAATTTCTCAACGGCAGGGAAATGGATACGTGAATGGGTATCTATACATTTGAACACCATATTGCTAAAAGAATTTGGGTAATAAATAATAAGACTGAGCCGGGCGTGGTGGCGCACGCTTGTAATCCCAGCATTTGGGAGGCTGAGACCGGAGGATCCGGGTTCGCGGCCAGCCTCAGCTACCTAGTGAGGCACTCCACAACTTAGTGAGACTCGGTTTCAAAATAAAGAATTAAAAAAAAAAAATTGGGCTGGGGGTATAGCTCGAAGGTAGAACGCCCCTGAGTTCAATCCCCAGTACCGCAAAAATAAAAATAAAAATAAATAAATAAATAATAAGACTGACACAGAATTTAGATTCCAGTGAGTAGCAACAGTGTCCCTCTAATGGGATATCAAACTAAATTTGATACTTCCCTACAGTGGAAAGTCATAGAGCTGATAAAAAGAAAGGAGGCCCTAGCAGGCTACCCAATTACTGGTGGGCGCAATTGTTGATGGGTGATTAGGGAACAAGGTGGAGGGAGGCATTTTTCATAACACATCCTTTTGTGTCCATTGAATTTTGAGCAAAACGTACATGGTTTTTCTATATTAAAAAAAAAAAAAAGTATGTTTTATCTAATTAAGACACACACACAAAGCCGGGCGTGGTGGCGCACGCTTGTAATCCCAGCATTCGGGAGGCTGAGACCGGAGGATCCGGGTTCACGGTCAGCCTCAGCTACCTAGTGAGGCACTCCGCAACTTAGTGAGACTCGGTTTCAAAATAAAGAATAAAAAAATAGGGCTGGGGGTATAGCTCGGAGGTAGAATGCTCCTGAGTTCAATCCCCAGTACCGCAAAAAAAAAAAAAAAAAAAAAAAGACACACACACACACACACACACACACACACACACCCCAAGTGTGATGATACACTCCTGGAATCCCAGTAACTCAGGAGGCTGAGGTAGGTAGACTAAATTTAAGGCCAGTCTGAGCAATTTAGTGAGACCCTGTCTCAAAAAAAATTTTTTTTTTTTTTTGGTACTGATGATTGAACCCAGGGGCATTCAACCTCTGAATGCCCATCGCTATTTAATTTTTGTTGTGAAACAGGGTCTCAGCTAGGTTGCTGACAGTCTCACTATGTTGCTGAGGCTGGTTCTCCAACCTTCAATCCTCCTGTCTCAGCCTCACAAGTACTGGGATTAGAGGCCTGAGCCACTAGGCCTGGCTTCTAAATAAAAATTTAAAAGGCTGGAGAAGCCAGGCATGGTGTTCCTCACCTTTGATCCCAGTACTTGGGGAGGTTGAGACAGGAGAATCACAGGTTAGCAGCCAGCCTCAACAATTTATAGTGAGGTTCTCTGCAATTGAGACTGAATTTGATTCTGTGATCATAGGTTTGAGGCCAGTGTAGTAACTTAGTGAAACCCTGTTTCAAAATTAAAGAAATTTTTTTTTTTTCGGTAATGGGGATTGAACTCTGGGGCATTCTACCTCCGAGCTATACCCCCAGCCCTATTTTTTATTCTTTATTTTGAAACAGGGTCTCACTAAGTTGTGGAGGGCCTCACTAGGTAGCTGAGGCTGGTCACGAACCCAGATCCTCCGGTCTTAGCCTCCCAAATGCTGGGATTACAAGCGTGTACTACCATGCCTGACAGAAAAAAAAAAAAAAAAAAAAAAATTAACAGGGCTGGGAGTGTAGCTCAGTGTACATCACATTTGCAATTAGAGAAAAACAATACCTAGATGCAAATATTTAAATATATATGAATCCAGGCATGGTGATGCATACCTGCAATCCCAGTACTTGGGAGACTAAGATAGGAGGATCATAGGTTCGAATCCAGCCTCAGCAATTTATCGAGACTCTTAGCAATTTAGCAAGACCCTGTTTCAAAATAAAAAATCAAAAGGCCTGAGGAGTATAGCTTAGAGGTACCCAGTATCGATAAATTAAAAATTAAAAATAAATATAAGATGGGTATGGTGGCGTATGTCTGTAATCCCAGTACTGGGAGGCTGAGACAGGAGGATCACAGGTTCAAGACCAGCTTCAGCAATGCATCGAGACCCAGTTTCAAAATAAAAACTAATCAAGCTGGGCATAGGGGCACATACTTGTAATCCTAGTACTTGGAAGGCTGAGACAAGAGGATCACAGGTTCAAAGCCAGCCTGGGCAATTTAGGGAGGATCTCAGCAACCTAGTGAGACCCCATTTCCAAATAAGAAATAAAATCAGACTGGAGGTGTAGCTTGGAGGTAGAATGTCCCTAAATTCAATCCCCAATACCAAAAGGAAAAAAAAAAAAAAAAGAAACAATGTACAACTATGTATGGGAATTCAGTAAGAAGTCAATGTAAGTACAGTAATTAAGATGAAGAGAATGGACTTTGAAGTCATACAAGCCCATTATCAAACCCCAGTTCCACTATTTATTAGCTATGCAACCTTGGGCTCAAAGTTATTTAAGCTTTCTGAATCTCAGATTTCAGTTTCATAAAGTAGATTGAAGTGCTGGGTGCAGTAGCACACCTGTGATCCCAGTACTTGGGAGACTGAGACTGGAGGAACACAGATTTGAGGCCAGTGTGTTAATTTAGTGAAACCCTGTTTCAAAATTAAAGAAAAAATAAATTGAACAGGGCTGGGAGTATAGCTCAGAGGTAGAACCCCTCCCCCCTCAGGTTCAATACCTAGTTCCACAAAAATAAAAACAAAAAAGATGGAATTAAAGTAAAATCTACTTCATAGGTCTCTGAAGAAATTAAGTAAATCAAGAATGTAAAGTACTTAGGGTAGTATTGGGCACATAAAGATGTTTCTAGCAAATAATAATAATATAATAATAAATGACTTCTAGGTTTCTGGCCCAAGTATTTAGAGGGAAGATTTTTTCTTTTTCTATTCTTTTTGTTTTCTTTTTTTTGTACTGAGCTATACCCCCCCCAAATTTTTTTCTTTTAACAGGGTGTTAAATTGCTGAGGGTCTCCGTGAGTTGCTGAGACTAGCCTGAAACCTGTGATCCTCCTGTCTCAGCCTTCCAAGTACTGGGATTATAGCCATGCACTGCCATGCACAACTTCTTTTTTTCTTTCTTTCTACTAATATTGAACCCAGGCCTTACACATGCAAGGCAAGAACTCTACCAGTCCTTTTTAAATTTTATTTTGAGATTTTGTTTTTAAATTTTATTTTATTTTTGATTTTGATTTTGTTTTTAAATATTATTTGCCCAAGCTGGCCTTAAACTTTGGATCCTCCTACTTCAACCTCCTGAGTTACTGGGATTACAGGCATGCACTGCTACACCCCAACAAGATGATGTTTTCAATAAGGAAGAGAAGCAAGTGAGAAGCTAGTCACTTGGTTTTGCCCCCAGTGAATTTGAAGTGCCTGTGGGAAATCCTCATTAGAGATAGAACGGCTGAGAGAAGGGAATACTGAGGCTGTGAGCGGGAATACCTTCATCATAACCCTAAAGGTCCCCAGGGAATGGGGCAAAGGAGACAACCCAAAAAGAGTAAGTACACGAGGAGGAAAGAGATCAAGAAAGGTGCCCAGTAAAACCAGGTGTGGTGGCACAAGCCTGTAATCCCAGTACTTGGGAGGCTAAGACAAGAGGATCATGGGTTCAAGGACAACTCCAGTAATTCAGCGAGACTCTCAGCAACCTAGCAAGACCCTGTTTCAAAACAATAAATAAAATAGGGCTGGGGGTGTGGCTCGGAGGTAGAATGCCTCCAAGTAATCCTCCCAAGTAATCCCAGTTCTTGGGAGGCTGAGGCAGGAGGATCAGAGGTTGGAGACCAGCCTCAGCAACTTAGTGAGACCCTGTTTCAAAAAAAAAAAAAAAAATTAAATAGGGCTGGTGGTAGGACACCCCTGGGTTCAATCCCCAGGACCCCCCAAAAAAGCTTTGAAGGCAATATGCTCCTGTGTCACCAGGAGATAAAGGGAAGGATCCCTTGAGGTTAGTCCTTGTTTATAACCTGCTTTCATATCTTTTATCTCCCTTGACCCTCATGGCAGCTTCACAGAGGGAGATTCTATTGTTCCCGTCTTATAAATGAGGAAACTGAGGCTCGGAAAGATAAAATGTTTTGGCCGAAAACCACAGTTAGGGAGTGGCAGAGGCTTCCTGACCCCAGCCCGGTGGGTTTCCTCTGCATCCTGATGCCCAGCAGGGAGGAAGTGCTGAAACCAAGTGGTGACTGACTTTATTATTTTGTTTTTAGCTTTGCTTTGTTTTAACGGGAGAGATTTGACCATGTTTAGAGGCTGAGAGGAAGAGGAACTCTTCCTCCCGAAAGAGTTCTCAGCCCCCCCCCACCCCGAATTGGGGATTAAACCCAGGACTCCTCCACCAGAGCTGCACCCCCAACCGTATTTTATTTTGAAATAGGGTCTTACTAATTAGCCCAGGCTGGCCTCGAACTTGCCATCCTCCTGCCTCAGACTCCTGAGTAGCTGGGATTACAGGTGTGCGTTGCTGGGCCCAGCTTTTAGCCTTATTATGAAATATTTTCAAATGTACAGAAAAGTTGCTAGAAGAGGACAAAAAACTTTTATCTCCTTAAGCCAGATTCTGCAATTGTTAACATTTACCTATGTTCGTATCAATTTGAGAGAAAATTATGGACATGATGCCTTTTTGCCCTGAAATATTTCAGTGTGTATTTTCCCCAAATTAGTACGATGTTCTATAAGTTTCATGCAACCCTACCAATCAGAAAATTAACCTTCATACAACACTACCATCCAACCCACAGACCCATTCAAACTTTATCAAATATGTGATGTCTCCTTTTCAGTTTAAGATTCATTTTCAAAATCATGCCAGGCATGGTGGTGCACGCTTGTAATCCTAGTATTTGGGAGGCTGAGACCGGATGATTGCAGGTTCGAGGACAGCCTCAGTAAGTAGTGAGACTCTCATCAACCAATAAGACCCTGTTTCAAAATAAAAATAAAATAGGTCTGAAGATATAGCACGGAGGTTAAATGCCCCTGGGTTCAATCCCCAGCACCTCTGCCCCACGCACACAAATAAAAACAAATTTAGAATCATACATTACCGTTTATTTATTGAGTCTTTTTTTTTTTTTTTGTGGTACTGGGGATTGAACTCAAGGGCATTCTACCTCTGAGCTATACCCTCAGCCCTATTTTTTATTCTTTATTTTGAAACAGGGTTTCACTAAGTTGCAGAGTGCCTCACTAGGTAGCTGAGACTGGCCTTGAACCCGGATCCTCTGGTCTCAGCCTCCCAAATGCTGGGATTACAAGCGTGCACCACCATGCCCAGCTTTCTGAGTCTCTTTAATCTGTGTGTGTGTGTGTGTGTGTGTGTGTGTGTGTGTGTGTGTGTGGTACTGGGGATAGAACCGAGGGGCATTCTACCTCCAGGCTAAATCCCCAACCCTATTTTATTATTTTATTTTATTCTTTTTTATTTTTGAAATAAGATCTCACTAAGTTGTGGAGAGCTTCATTAAGTTGCTGAGGCTGGTTTTGAACCTGTGATCCTCCTATCTCAGTCTCCCAAGTACTGGGAGTACAAGTGTGTACCACCACGCCTGGCTAATCTGCTTCAACATAAAACATCTCACTCTCATCTAGCCAGTTTTACAAAGACTTTTTAAAATTGTTTTCTTCAGTTCTAAGATCAAACCAAGGGCCTCATGCATGCCAGGCAAGGGCTCTACTACTGAGCCACATCCCTAGCCCCGACTTTGCCAATTTTAGAGTACAGTCTTTAATTCTGTAGGATGTCCCTCAAACTGGGCCTGTTTGATCCGGGCATGGTGGCGCACACTTGTAATACAAGTACTTGGGAGGCTGAGACAGGAGGATCACAGGTCCATGGCCAGTCTCAGCATATTAGTGAGGCTTTCAGCAACTTAGAGAGACTGTTTCAAAATCAAAAATAAAATAGGGCTGGGCATGGTGGCACACGCTTGTAATCCTAGTACTTGGGAGACTGAGACAGGAGGATTGCAGGTTCACGGCCAATCTCAGCTACTTAGTAAGGCCCTCTGCAACTTAGTGAGACCCTGTTTCAAAATAAAGAATTAAAAATAGGGCCAGGAATGTAGCTTAGAGGTAGAATGCCCCCGAGTTCAATCTCCAGTCCTGAAAAATAAATAAATAAATAAAAAATAGCGCTGGGGTGTAGCTTGGTGGTAGAAGGCTCCTGGGTTCAATCCCCAGCACCACAAAACAAAATAAATTAGTTAATTAGTTAATTAATTAATTTAATTAAATAGGGCTGAGGAAGTAGCTCAGAGGTGGAATGCCCCTGGGTTCAATCCCAGCAACAAACAAACAAACAAACAGACTGGGTCTGTCTGGTGTTTCCTCAGGTCTACACTTACAAAAATCTTAGCAGGCATATCATACACACAAAATTATACTGTGTTCTTCTCTGTATGATATCAGGAGACATATGACATCAGCCCATCCCACCACTGTTGATGCTAACTTTGGTTACCTGGTCAAAATGGTGCCTGCCAGCTTCTTTCACTTCTTCCAACACCATTCTTTCTTTCTTTCTTTTTGTGGTACTGGGAATTAAATCCAGGGCGTTCTATCTCCAAATTACACCCTCAGCCTGTGTGTGTGTGTGTGTGTGTGTGTGTGTGTGTGTGTGTGTGTGTGTGTGTGTGTATGTGTGTGTGTGTGTTACTAGAGATTGAACCCAGGGGCCTTCTACCTCTGAGCTGCACCCCCTAGCCCTATTTTATTTTTGAAACATGGCCTCACTAAGTTGCCGAGGCTGGCTGTGAACCTGTGATCTTCTTGTCTCAGCCTCCAAAGTACTGAGATTACAAGTGTGTGCCACTATTCTCGGCTCACCCCCAGCCCTTTTTATGGTTTTTTTTGCAGTACTGGAGATTGAACTCAGGGGTGTTCTACCATGCCCGGCTTCCTTTTTATGGTTTTTGTTTTTTGAAACAATCTTGCTAGGTTGCTGAGAGTCTTACTGTGTTGCTGAGGCTGTCCTCGAATCTATGATTTTCCTGTCCCAGCCTCCCAAGTACTGGGATTACAGATGTGTGCTACCATGCCTGGTTTATAAGGCACCATGTTTACTTTTGTAAATAATAAGTATTTTCTGGGGAAATATTCTGGAACTACACTAATAGCCTATTCACCATTGAACCTCTACCCAGTAGACATAGTATCCATTGATCAACTGTACCCTAATAGTTGCCAAATGGTGATCTATCTTCATTATTGCCTTTTTGTATTTATTTTCGTGGTGCTAAGGATTGAGCCCAGGGACATTCTAACTCCAAGCTACTCCCCCAGCCATATTTTATTTTTGTGGTACTAGGGATGAACCCAGGGGTATTCTACCTCCAAGTTATACCACAAGCCCTATTTTATTTATTTATTTATTTATTTATTTATTTATTTATTTATTTATTTATGTGTGTGTGTGTGTGTATGTGTGTGTGTGTGTGTGTGTGTGTGTGTGTGTGTGTGTGTGTTACTAGAGATTGAACCCAGGGGCATTCTACCTCCAAGCTACACCTCCAGCCCTACTTGCTCAGGCTGGCCATGAACTTGTGATCCTCATGTCTCAGCCTACCAAGTACTGGGATTGCAAGCATGTTCCACCACTCCTGGCCCATTGCATTTATATGTATCAGTTGACATTCTACTGTAAAGAAGAGGTTTCTGCTTTTTTTTTTTTCTTCCTCCCTACTCCCCAGTTCTGGAGTTTGAAACTAGAGGCATTCTATGTCTGAGCTACAACCCCAGCCCTATTTTATTTTTTTGTTTTGCAATAGGGTCTCTCAATAAGTTGCTGAGAGTCTTGCTACATTGCTGAGGCTGGTCTTGAACTGCAATCCTCCTGTCTCAGCCTCCCAAGTACTGGGATTTCAGGCATGTGCCACCACACTCAGCTAAGCTTTCTCCTTTTATTTATTTGTATATATATTTATTTACATCCGTATGGATTCCTGTTCAATCAATGGGTTGTAATCCATTGCTATCTTTGAACTCAGGGGCATTCTACCTCCGAGCTATACCCTCAGCCCTATTTTTTAATTCTTTATTTTGAAACAGGGTCTCACTAAGTTGCAGAGGGCCTCACTAGGTAGCTGAGGCTGGCCACGAACCTGGATTCTCCAGTCGCAGCCTCCCAAATGCTGGGATTACAAGCGTGCGCCACTACACCCGGCTCCATTGCTATCATTTTGATGCTCAAATTTGTCCCAGATTTGGTCAGCAGACATTTCTGTAAGACACTGGTTTCTGTGGTCCTTGGAAATGTCTCTATAACTTTTTGAGCACTTTTTTTTTTTTTTTTTTTGCGGTACTGGGGATTGAACTCAGGGGCATTCTACCTCCGAGCTATACCCCCAGCCCTATTTTTTTATTCTTTATTTTGAAACCGAGTCTCACTAAGTTGCGGAGGGCCTCACTAGGTAGCTGAGGCTGGCTGCGAACCCGGATCCTCCAGTCTCAGCCTCCCGAATGCTGGGATTACAAGCGTGCGCCACCACGCCCGGCTCTTTTTTTTTTTTTTTTTTTTTTACTTTCTAACACTATAAAAAGTTTGGACTCACCTCTACTGTCCCCAGATGAGGAGTAAGAATGAAGACAGGCCAGGCAGGAGGAACATGCAGCGGAGGCCTTGCCTAGGCCCCTTAGTTATGTCACAGGACCTTGCTGGTGAGGATTTCTTGCTAACACCATCACTCTTACCTCAGGGGCTGCGGCTGTAGTGAGTACAGCATGAACTCTCTCTGGGTCTTGTCTGAACGCAAAATTCAAAGTCCGGTTGGGAGAGTTCCAGTTGTTTGGCTTTGGACAAGTGCCTACTCCTGGGCTGTGAAGAAGTGTGGGGCGGGGAGGGAAGATAAATGAAGTTCTCCAGCTGCCACAAAGGGGTAGAGCTCATCCCACCAAGACTGTCCCGTGGGAGACTGCAGAAGCGGGAAGATGATCTGAATCCTTTGTGGCCTCCAACACCCCACCCAAATATCTACTTCCTAGTCAGGGCTATATAGATACATACATAAAGGGGGGAAGTCGATAAGATTGTGCAGCAGATCAGTGGCATGCTGGCAAATATTTAACAAAAGCTCTCCAGAAAGGAAAAAAAAAAAAAAAGCCTAATTTGTAATGTCCACTCTTTCTGTTGTGTAGATATCCCCGCCATGTCCAATTTCAAGGGCAACATCACTGAACACAGAGTTGGGAAGAGATAAGCAGTAGCATACCAATATGTAGCATTTCTTTTTTTTTTTTTTTTTTTTGCGGTACTAGGGAATGAACTCAGGGGTGTTCTACCTCCGAGCTATACCCCAACCCTATTTTTTATTCTTTATTTTGAAACCAGGTCTCACTAACTTGAGGAGTGCCTCACTATGTAGCTGAGGCTGACCTTGAACCCGGATCCTCCGGTCTCAGCCTCCCGAATGTTGGGATTACAAGCGTGCGCCACCACGCCCGGCTAATATGTAGCATTTCTACTGTACAAATACTATAGATATAACTAACCTCAAGAAAAAATAGTAAAATAATCAGGAAGTGATGAGTTTTCAGTATTTATTACTTCTGCTTTTTGTTTGTTTTTTAGGGAGGTACAGTCTACCTCTGTGCTACACTCCCAGCTCCACTTTCTTTTTTTTTTTTTTTTTTTGTGGTACTGGGGATTGAACTCAGGGGCATTCTACCTTCAAGCTATATCCCCAGCCCTATTTTTTATTCTTTATTTTGAAACCGAGTCTCACTAAGTTGCGGAGTGCCTCACTAGGTAGCTGAGGCTGGCCGCGAACCTGGATCCTCCAGTCTCAGCCTCCCAAATGCTGGGATTACAAGCGTGTGCCACCACGCCCGGCCAACTCCACTTTCTTTTCTTTTTCCTTTCTTCTTATTCTTCTTTTTCTTCTTCTTTTTCCTCCTCCTCCTCCTCCTCCTCCTCCTCCTCCTCCT